>BGPR01000921.1:323076-338743 GCA_013235015.1 Araneus ventricosus
TCTTCATTACAAGTGAAAGAAGATCTCGCACATAAATCTGAACCAAAAGATCGCCCCGGCCAAATCTAGCCTTCATTTAACACTTTACCTTAATTTTACATTTTTTACTTACATGTCCATATCTAATGCATTTAAAACAAAATCTATTTTTACATTAAACAATGCCTCTTTTTAAACGCAATTTATTAATTGATCAACCTCACTTTTAACCCTTTATTTACCAAACTGACTTACTAGCGACTTTTTGTTTTTTAATAATGCGATAAGTTTTGATGTAAAATAACCCGGGGAATGAGGAATTTTTTTTAATTAATTAAAATTACATACAAAATTTAGTTAATAATTAACAAATTCAATTTCTGTCTTCAGCTGCCATTTACTGCTTGTTATTGCAACTCCATTCTCCTGTTCTTGTGAATACTGTGAGGATAAAAGGCGATATTCCGAAGAAATAAAAGTGATTATAAATCGGTACTTTTAAGTACCGTCGGTAGATAAAGGGTTGAGAGCGCTCTTATTTTACCCGAAGTATTCTCAATTACCCCAGAGACTGCGGGGTAATTGGGAACACGTATTTCGTCTTCTGATCGCAGTAATGAATTGATCTGAAGAGAACACACTTGAAATGATTAGGAACTACTGTATATTGCCTGAAACTGCATTTAATTGCCTTTTTGCAATTATATCAAAATACTGTTTTTCAAATGCTTTTCAGCAAAAATATCTTCTATTTCATGGAATTATCGCGTATAAACTATTATAAACGTTTACTACCTTCAATTTGATGCAATTCATAATCATTCTAACTCAAAATCGTTAGGGCCTCACCAGTGCGCACTGCAGTCACTGTTCCCAATTACTAGAGCTTAAAAACAATCAACTAGAAAAAGTAGAATAAATTTAAAAAATAAAATTAACTTAAACTTTAAACAGAAACAACAAAATAACAAATCTAAACAATAAAATTTAGATAATAAAATTTATACAATGTTTTTTTTTCTCTATTCTAATTTGGAGTAAGTTTATGTTTATGATGGCTGTTATTATTAACAGCCACATGGCTAATATTTTTAAATCAATCTCACCAGCGTATCTATGTTTGTGTTTGGTTTTCCTTTTTCTTTTAAAATAATGCTTTTTAGATGGTACTGATCTCCTTTATCTTTTGTAGGGAAATTTCGGGCTAAGAGAAGGTATATTTGGCGCAATGCAAGCTTCTTACAGAAAAATTTCCCAACTATTTTGAATCCCTTTCGAATATAGTCCTTAGCCCTTGACAAAGTGGACTTGAATGGATTCCTTGCTTGTTTAATTCGATTCTCTCTGAGTTTATCTTTGTCTTTTGGCTTTCTTTGAATGATATTGATTCCCAATTACTACTTGTTCCCAATTTCCTCGCCTGACCCTACATAACAAAGAAAAAATAAGGTATTATTTCTACCGCAATTAAGCAAGAAGAAATGAGATTACGTGGTATAAATGACCACTCAGTTTGGAAGAATCCAATTCATGTCTTAGTCCCCCAAAATAACCCGGTTTTGAAGGAGCTAGAAGAAAAAAGTGGCCTCGGGATTAAAGAGTTAATGCATTGATAAAAGCGTTTTTTAAAAAGTTTTTTTACATTCTTCAAACGATAGGCGAGGACTTTTTCGCAAAATTTCCTTTTAATTGATAATTTTTCTTCTAGCTTGCTCCATAGAAAGGGGAGATGTCATTACCGACGTCAATATTTTCCCAGTGGATGGTCAAGTAGTCGTCTCTGTCCGACCTGTTGTGCTCGTGTTCGAATCCGACGGCATGCAGCAGCTCATGGACGACGGTTCCTATGTCGTGGCACCCCAGCCCCAGAGACACCGACTGTTCGCCCCCGATCCTCCCCCAGTGAGCGTAGCACCTGGAAAAGAGAAAGCCCTAGAAAAGTCATTTTATTTTATTAGATTGACAAGATATTTATTAAAGGTGACAAAAGAAATAAAAATAGGTAGGGGAGAGTGGGTTAAAACCGGGTACACTTGATTCTGGCGATATTATTGTTCCTATTGTTCCTCCGGTTTAACCTGGCGATTAAAATCGCTCAAAATAACCGCTTTTTTTAAAGCAATGTTTGTGGATAAATTTATTATTAATAATAATATATGATAACTAAGTATTAATACAATAATTAATTAATGTAGTAAGTAATGATTATAAATAAGTAATTAATACAGTATGTAATAATAATAAATGAGTAATTACTGTAATAAGTAAGTATTATAGACAAAATTTGTTATTAACATTGTTTTCAGAAGAAATTAATTGATTGGCCAAAATTGATCATCTAATCTGCTCATAAAGACTCTTTCAGCAATGTGTTGATCCGTGAGTCGACACCTCTCATCGGAAACAACATCATCCAACAAGTAGATACTAATCTTTCGGACGCCACAGAACTTCCGACAAATGATAAGTAGTTTTGGCTACAAAAAACAGATGCCGTTTGCAGACAAAATTTTTTATTAGTAATGTTTTTGCAGGAAATCAATCCGTTGCTCGATATTTATCTGTTCATAAAGACTCTTTCAATAATACGCCAACCAACAGACGCCTCGAGGTAGCGGTAGTCGGTGATTATCCTAAGATGATGAAATTCAAATCTTTATAACTTGGTAAATTTTAGTCTAGTCGAACCTAAAATCGAGCCCATCTTCCGACCCGGGTTTTGTTTCCGGCTTTTGAATTTAAAAAAATAACCTGTTTAAACTGGGGCAAAAAATAACCGAAAAAAACCGGTTAACCGAAACAAAAAAAACAAAACAGGTTTTCGGTTTAAACAGGTAGATTTTTCCCAACTCTACAAAGGACTAGATGGATAAAATCTGTAATATAGTCCTCAAACCAAAATTCTAGATCTCAATGGCAATATATATATATATATATATATATATATATATATATATATATATATAGTAATATAAAACAAAATATAAATTGTTATATATGAACATACAAAACAAAGTAAACAAGACATCAAAATGCAAATCAAAAACTAAAAATTTATTAATTATACAAAATAACGAAATCTGAAATAAAATCTAAAAAATTGAAAATACTGTAGATACTAAGAGCAGAAGGTAAGTTTAAACATTTAAATGTTAACATGCAAATGAACTCTGTTGCTATCAAAACTATTGAAAAAAAGACAATCCAAATATATGGAGTTTTCAACAATTAAATTAGTAGCTTGACTGTGGACAAGCTTAGCAAGGTTAAATCAATTTTGCTGTACAAACCATCCTTGTGACTAAAGTTGTTGAAAAAACAGAAAGGGTAATTTACCCTTAGAAAGAATTTAGAATGAAAAATCATACATTAACACTAACAAAATATCATCGTTATATGGAAAGTACTTAAATTAAATCTATGAAATACATCAATATATTGCGCTAAAAATATTAAATACATCATTCAATAAAATATCCATACTTATTCACTAAGAATTATAGAATTAGTGTTTTTACTTATCCTTTACTTGTAATCCACATTTTAATATAAATCGCCACTTAGCTTGACTTCACAGATTGCTAGAACTAGATTTCTAACTATGATTCAATTTAAATTAATCAAATAATTTAATTTATTTTAATGTTAAAAAATTAGTATGATACCTATATTAAAAATCTCAAAACCTGTTAAATTATGTAATCAATTAATAATCTAAATTTTTATAAAATAAAGTATTTGAACATTAATAATCCAATCTTGTTTCAAGGAGTTTTCAATTTATAAATCCTGGCGCCATCTATGTAGTAATTCAGAAACTAATACATCAATAATAAATTTGAAAGAAATTCCACAATATAAGTAATATAAGAAAAAATACATACCTATAAAGCTAAGAATTATAAATATTCTATTAAATACCAAAAATGAATATTTTATTCAGAGTGACCTAAATATTTCTTATCTATATAAACGTTTAAAAGGTTTTTGGCATTCCATATACCAATGCAGAATTATAAAAAAATTTATGTTCTTAATTATTATTATCATTGTCTATTACCAAATTATATAATTTTTTACTGAATTCTTGAAGACTGAAATGCTAAGATTACTATCCCCAAAAGGAAATTTATTATTTTGAAAATTAAATGCTGTTCTTTTATCAAATATATCTGTTACAATTTTACTATCTATAATTTTTATATCTAAATCTAGAAATTCTGCAGCTAATTCATTGTCATTAGTTTTTGTTAGTTTTAAATAGTCAGGATAGAAGTTAATTTGTGGCTTTAGGTCTATTTCTTTATTAAATAATATCAAACCATCTATATATCGAAATAATATACTAGAGCTATTATTAATTAAATCTTTCTCATAGTAGTGTAGGTATATATATGCCAAACTATTTCTAGCTGGCCCTCCTTGAGGTAATCCTTTAATTTGATGGTAAATCTTATTATCAAAAATAATATAATTTTCTTTTAGTACAAGATTAATAAGAGTTTTATATTTATTAATGCTAATATCTTTTTAAAACCAAAATCTTTATGTATTTTTACTAGGATATTAATCAAATCCTCAATATCTATTCTATTAAATAAATCCTGGAAGTCAAATGTTTGTATATTAGATATGCCTACAACTTTGATTACATTTACCATCTCTACACTATTATTGACAATAATTGTATCTCTTTGGTTATTCAAATTGTCTATGATTGTTTGTATGTATTTTTGTAGAGTTTGTCAGATTTTATAATATAAGTATTGCAGCCATTGGTAACACTTTTAAATTTAAGAGGACCCTTGTGAAATTTTGAAGTTAGAAAGATGTGAGGATAATCTTTTTTAATATAATGAATTCCTAGTTTTTTATGGAAGGCTTGAATTCTATTAGAAATTTCTCTGTCACATAGTTTTGTATCATTATAATTATAACTGATAATTATATGATCATTAAGTAGTTTTTGTAATAATATTTACATATTATAGAAAAGTTACTGGGCACTTTGTCTATATAGACTATCAAAAAGTCTGTATGCAGCTCTTTTATTTGGTTTTTAATATCTAGATATCTAATATAGTCATGAGATTTAAAGTTATAGTTAAAAAATCTAATAAAGTTTTTTTTGTTTGTATTCATTAAATGCCTCTAAAGGCAAACTATATTTAATTGCCCTATTTAATATAAATTTTTCAATGCCTTTTCTAATTTGCTTTTTAATAATTTCGTTACAATTAGCTAGAACCAAGCGATGCTTTGTACCCTTATTCATTAATTCTCTAAGTTGTTCAGTTCTAATAATATTCAAATCTCCAGTAATTACATGCCCATGATCTTCATCCAAGAAATTATTATATCTTATACAATTGCAATCATCACTCATATTACTTTCTTTTATACTATTATAGTTAAAAAGCATATAAACCCAAGCATATAATAGAATCATTAAGAAAAAAGTTGAAATTTTCATAGGGATTATTTTTACATCAGCGTACCATTCACAATGAGTGAAAATATTATATAAATTTTTATTTATTGCTTTTTTCCATTTGCGTTCTGCCGGTATATTTGTTTGAGTGCAAGTTGCTGTGACTGTAATTAAAAATAAACTTTCAAAAAATTGTGGAGATCAAATAACAAGTAGGATGGAAGTGAAATTAGCGCCATTGAATAGATAATTTGATGGATTTTAAATTGACAAAAAAAGTCATTTTATCGGATAATAGCTTTCAAAATAGACACTAGAAAGCCTCAGAAAGAAAAATATTAGAATAACAGGTGAGAGTTAGTGATAAATGCCATTTTGAATACTTTGGGAATATTTGCATTGATAGCACTCAAGAACATATGGTTGTTTAACCCGCTAACGTCCAAATTGATTTAAAGCATAGATTTCAGAAAATTTTTATTAAATTATGTTTAAAACACCAAGATTAAGTTAGTAGTGAAGTAAAATTAAATTCAGAGGAATTTTTTAAACATTTTTATAAAAAAATATGAAAACTCTGCAGAAATTTAAAAAAACCCTTCTTTCGACTTAAATATTGAAGAATTTTAAGGTATAGCAAAAAATCAAAATTGCCTTCTAATTCTTTGCATTACCTGAAGAATAAATCAAAGGGGGAAAAATCAAAATGATGACATTTTGACTTCAAAATTTGGCTAAATGGTGGTGTATGCCTGTTGAAAATTGTTTAGGAATTAGTGAATACCTATTGACTTCATAGAAAAGCCAAAAATAAACGATGGACTGCATTCAGTTTAGACACGGCAGTGAAATGTGACTGTCCTATAAATAGAACGCTGGGCGCTAATGGGTTAATACAGAGGCACATTCATTATTTAACACATTTCATATCATTCAAAAGATATAAAAAAGTGTTGGAAATTCAAATGAAATTGTTCAGTCACTGAATGAAACGCATCTCACTGGTTAATTTCATGACGTAGCCGAAGTTACGGCACTAGTCGAAGTTGATTGGTTGTTACAATCTATATATATTGTTCATTTGTGCTTTTAAAACAAGCAGTCGAATGGATGGCTGTCAGTGAATGTGTGGGCTGCAAGACAGCAGCAAGTTTCTTTTTAAGTAAACTGGATTAAAGTTATTTTGTATTTTAAACTGCCTGGTATCTGCGTTAACTCTGCAACAGTACACTCACGACATGCCAACAAAAAGTATACGAGAAAGTTGACGGGACAACACTTCGGATTTTTTAAAATGTCGAGACTAAAGAGTCTGCGTATATCGTGCAGATTTCAAGAAAAGATTACTAAATTGAGAGCCATTTGTGTCATCTGGT
Organism: Araneus ventricosus; assembly: GCA_013235015.1. Lineage (NCBI taxonomy): Eukaryota > Metazoa > Arthropoda > Arachnida > Araneae > Araneidae > Araneus > Araneus ventricosus. Next base: position 329,863 of record BGPR01000921.1, read on the forward strand.
TAGCATCTATATTTAAGAATCTTTTCATTATGTGCTAAAAAAGAAACGATATGATTTCGTTTGTTTTTTCGGAGAAACGGCTTATTTTCCATAGTCAGACCCTATTTAGGAATTCTATTGGTGTATTACCAATAGAATTCCTAAATCATTGGTGTATTACCTAATTCTATTGGTGTATTACCAATAGAATTCCTAAATGCTGACATTATGATAGTGCCAAAACGGTGTTATTATCTAAATTACATCGTAATATTTAAAAATTTTCTGATATAAAGAATTTTGATCAGAAAAAAAGAATATAGATGAGAATATACCAAAAATTCCTGAGTGAGTAAGATTTCATTTCAAAATTTTAATATTCTAGATCAATGGTTCTCAACCTATGGGCCGCGAATGCAAGTCACGAGTCGAATTCAGGGAAGCTTCAAGAGTTGTCACTTGTTTTTTTGTTTTATAAACAACAAACAACGTCGAACATTTTTTACGGCAAGCTTTATTAATTGCTGACATATACGAGCATATTGTAGTGTATTTCAGGATGAATTAACAGACTTTTTATAAAAAAACACTTTTATTTTAATATAAATTTTCACCATAATACCGTTCATTCGTTGGACTATCAACATCAGTCGTTACATTTTGGTCTCTCTCTCTAACAACTCATTTTTAAATCTTATAATATCTAACATCTTTTTCGTGCGTTGCTAGGCAACGTTCGTAAGACAAATATTGTATTGCCACACTACATTTTAAAGAGAAAACTTTAGAAATAACAAAATATTTTGTAACGAATATCACAATATCAATACTTATAAAAGTAATGTTTGCGCGCGTGTGTGTGTAAGTGTGCGATGTCCAGACGAATCTATAGCAATTACAGCCATGAAATTTGGCACACAGGTAGTGGTAATGGTGACTCAATGCACCTAGAAGCCGGAATTTTAAAATTTAATCTAAAATTTTTTTATTTAATGTTTTGTGTTGTTTTGGATCATTTTTATCATGTTCACGGCTGTAGTACCTTTTCTAACGATCGTTGAAAACAATCAATGCACCATCGGATAGAACAAACAATTTTCGTTCTAATGAAGTTTGTTTTGTGATTTTCTAACGTAATTTACTGAATTTTGAGAAATTTCTAAATAATAGTCACTTTTATGGTAATTTTTGATAAGGATTTTTTTTTCAAATTCTGGCATCTGACGTTCTAACATCTCTCATCTTTTTTCAGCTTATAACTGGAACGTTTCTGTCGGATTCAGAACAAGAACGGTTAAAATATCTTATTCCGTTCTTTTTTAAATTAATTTTTCCCTGATCATTTCAAACAATTTTTTTTGCTAGCGAGATTTGACAGCGAGCGTTTCTCTGGACCATCCCAGAATGCATTGTTGCAATTTCATTGGCTGGTGATGACCTTCCTCTCAGGAGGTGACGTAATACGCTTTCTACAAACCGATTCCTTCCGGTGACGTCATTATATTCGTGTTATTGTTGGAAATCAATAATGTGTATCTTTTGTTTTTATTTTGTTTTCAAAACTTTTTCGTGTCATTGTGGGCATTTTTTCCCCCATTTTGTTGAAATCCTGATTCCACGGGCAACGCGGTGCTCTTACTGTTAGTAATTTATAAATGTATATGTGTTTGTATTTTGTTACTTACATATTTAGTTAGTGGGCTTCAAAATATTTTTTACGCAGCAGGTGGTCCACACAACCAAGAAGGTTGGGAATCCCTGCTCTAGATACATATAAAGAAATTGCAATCTTAAAAGTTCGCCTTACCCGCTTCCAAAGAAAACTTTAATGTAATCTCTTTCATTTGTTCGTGGAACAAACTTGATACAAGTTTTGGAGGAGATGTGCTCCATACCGGCTTTCAGAGCTTCCGTCGCTGTGGAGGCTGAAAAAATAATTAGATTTCTTTTAATGTGGACCCTGTCGAATAGAAATAAGGCAATCAACTTATATTTTTTAGATTGAAGAAGAACTAACCAATTTATTTACGAAATTCAACCTCTTATTTAAAATGTGGCTGTTCATATAAATTTAACTAACGAGACTTTTAGGATATTTTATTGATAGTTTTTAATGTAAAATAAAATTTAGACATTTTAACGGCTATTAACATCTTACTGTAATATATTCCTTCAACGGACACCAGCAGGTGGGAAAAGCATGTTAATTGCTTTCCCAGATGAGGTCCAGATGTGAAGGAGGACACTGGAGGTCAAAAGTCCAGATGGTGCAATGATTCTGGGGATAATGTGGAGTTTAAGGTACCCACTTACTTCGTTCCTTTTAGGATCGCCAACTCTTTGCCGCCAACAACGGAGATGATAGAACATTTGTTTTGGTTGCGCAATAATATTTTTAAGGAGTGACATGCGCGCATGCGCGGAAATTAATCTTTTCATCGCTGTTTCGCACATCACGCCTCGTTTCGATTGGACTATTTTGTTCATCTCTTCGATGTGATTGGTCGATTCATTCAAATTTGAATAAAACTTCGTTTGGAATTCTTCGGTTTGAATATCGGTTCAGTACTGTATATTTTATTCTATGTGTTTCGGTTCTGAAGGAATAAGCTAAGCCACGAGTATTCCGCTATGCTGAAAGCGAAGCCGCTGATGTTTTTAAAACTTAAAAAAATTTGCCCGGTACGCGCTTCAAATGCCGCAGGCATTGCGTGAGGAAATTCTCGTTTTCGGAATTTATTTTTACAAACCTAGTTTCCAAACGTTCAATGAAAAAGCGTAGCTACTAGTTTCCTGCTATGCTGAGAGTGAAGCCGCTGATGTTTTCCAAGTTAAAAATGTTGCACGGTACACACTTCAAATGTCGCAGGCATTGCGTGCTCAATCTCTCCTTTTCAGGTGACGCATGCGCAAGAGAGCAATAAAAAGCGCACTGCGCATCCAAAACAGTAATTGGCGATGACACATGAAATTGCGCCAAGAAAAACTGGCGAAGAACAGGTGGGTATCGTAAACTCCACGTTTACCGATTCTGGGAGAAACCTTGGGCAGACATATACCCAGCTGGCATTCAGCCGTGAGATGTTCGGTACCCAATCTATACTTATAAAAGGCAATGTTTGTGTGTGTGTGCGATGTTCAGACGAATCCATCGCACTCACAGCCTTGAAATTTGGCACACAGGTAGTCTTAATGGTGACTCAATACACCTCGAAGCTGGAATTTAAAAATTTAATCTAGAAATTTTTTTATTTAATATTTCGTGTTGTTTTTGGTGATTTTTCACACTAATTTCTCAATAGAACGGTTTTGGATAATTTTACAAAAAAAAAAAAAATAGATCCACCATCGGAAAGAGCAAACTATTTCCGTGCTAATGAAGTTTGTTTCGTACGTGTAACATAATTTACTGAATATTGAGATATTTTTGAAAAATAGTCACTTTCATGGTAATTTTTAATAAGGATTTCTTCAAATTCTCGCATCTGACTTTCTAACTTCTTTATAATTTTCTTTTTTTTAGGTTATAACTGGAACTTTTCTGTCGGATTTAAAACAAGAACGGTTAAAATATTTTTTTCTATTATTTTAAATTAATTTTTCCCTGATCAGTTCAAACAGTTTTTTGCTATCGAGAGTTAACAGCGAGAGTTTATCCGGAAAGTCCCAGAATATATTGTTGCAATTTCATTGGCTGGTGCGTGACCTTCCTCGCGGCAAGTGACGTCATATGCTTTCATTCCCAGCACGCATTTCTACAATCCGATTCCTTCCGGCAGGTGACGTCATTACATTCGCTTCGCGTCATTGTCGAGACAAAAATAAGCGGGAAGATCAATAATGTGTATCTTTGTTTTGATTTTGTTTTCAAAACTTTTTCGTGTCATTGTGGGCATCCCCCCCACATTTTGTTGAAGTCCTGATTCCACGGGCAACGCCCTGCGCGTACTGCTAGTCAATAAATGTAGTGAATTCGTACTTGGTATATGTAACAAATAATCCTGCATATAGAGTGTGAAAACAGATTTACTCTTGGTTATTGTACTGAGCTTACTGAGTATTTAGCACTATACCCACAAAACGCTACATTTCGCTGGGTCGTACAATGCAACATTTAATTATGCATATTTAGATGACGTGTGTTGTTCTGTTTGTCATGTATGTGCGTGTGTAGTCGCATGAATTGACTTTATTTGTGCTAAGTTATCAGAAGAGCAGTGTTTGTCTGCTATTAACTACGATGTCCACTTACTGAAGTACTTGTCTATGACGTAGGGTATTTCGGCTCCCGGCCATCTTTGGCTGTCCAGTGGCACAGCGCTTCTGTCCTGCAAAATAAATCCATTTAGTTTGACATTTTAGCTTTAAAAGCACTTTAAATTTATTTATTTATTTTTGCCTTGCGATCTGTGGCGGCTCGAGTGATGTAATAGTGCGAGTGATGTAAACTTCTAACAAATAATAGAAATATAAATTAAAATGTAAAAATTATAAATAAAAAACAGACGATTTAAACAAAAAACGATGACAATACACTTTTTTCATACAAATCTTCATTATAAAATTTTAAAGAATTCTATTTTTTCTCAAATCAATAGAATTAATATCATTTGTAATAACCATTTAAATTCTGTCAAAGCTTTAGATAATTTAAAGAATATTCTTATAGACAACGGATTCCCAGATTCTTTCATTAATGTTAATAATTTTTTTAAAACGAGCATAAAAAGTTTTCAATATTTCTTTATTAATAGCTTATTTTAATTTTATTTGTCATAACTGTCTTAATTTCAGTTTTTTTCTCTTCTGATAAATTAGTTGGAATTTTTCTTCATAGATGGAGCTAGTTGCTAGCTTCCAGTACTTTCTATTCTCATTGTCATTTCGCGTCTGACGTCTCCTGTTTACATCATAATTTCGGCAGAGAGGGTAAATTATTTTACTAACTCTAGTTTCTTTTGGATATTATTTAGGATTTTTGCATTTTGATTTTTCAAAATGTTTCTCGTTTGGCGGTTGGACAAAATTCAGGCCACAAAGGGTATATTTATGATTTATAATCTTACCCTTGATAGAAAATTTTGTCCATTTTAGAACTCCTATGGCTAGTGGCCTTCGAAGAAGTTGGTCATTCGAGTTCTTTTCCATTCCTTCCATTTTGAATAATCTTTTTTACATTCTAAATTCTATTTTATGTCTTTTATCTATTTTATGTGCTTTAAATATTAATTTTTGTAATTCTTTTGTTGATGCAATCACTTGATGCTGTTGAGTTGAGCACGCAAAAAGGTGTTTTGTCATCGTTTTTTGTTTAAATCTTCTGTTTCTTATTTATAATTTTTACATTTTAATTTATATTTCTATTATTTTTTTCTGTATTATATTAGAAATAGCTGCATATGCGCAATTCTATATAATACTAAGATTAAAGTTTTTAATTAAGTTTTAATTAATTTTTACTTATTAATTTATAGTTAATATCTTTGGTAAACTTTGATAATTATAACTGTAAACTTCTAACCCTTCAATGTGCAATGGTGCGAGTGATGTAAACTTTTAACCCTTCACTGTGTAATGATGCGTATTTGCACCGCTAACATTTTTTGCCTTTTTGATTAATTTTGGAAGTTAGATACTTGGCGAATAAAGTTGTTAAATTTTTACTTGAAATACCGGGTAATTCATAAGAGTTGAACTACTACGAATTTCTTTATAAACAACATCAGGGAGACAAAATTTGAACATAACATAGAAGGAAGCAGTCCAGGCGTCGTCCTCGCCATCCGACCGTGGTTCAAAATGATGAGGTCCGTGCCAAAATAGCTCTCGCGTTGTTTCAAAACGGGACGATAACGCACGAGGGTTATTTTGGTACGGATCTCGTAAATTTTGATCCACGGTCGGATGGCGAGGATGACGCCTGGACTGGCACCCCTCTCCAAACTTCCACACCACACCAGCGACCCCTATGTATGATTTAGCGTACAACAGGCCCCCTACACAGCGGCTCTTCAGTGGAATCGGGTTTCGAACCACTAGGCCACCGCAGCCCTAAAAGCAAAGTTAAAGCATTGATGTAGGAAAAGGAATTGTTAAGATGAAAATAAATAAATAAATAAGTTAATTAATTAATGTAGGTTATAAATTAATATAGGCCACCGCAGCCCTAGAAGTAAAGTTAAGGCACTGATGTAGGAAAATGAATTGTTAAGATGAAAATAAATAAATAAATAAGTAAATAAATAAATAAAAAGATAAATAAGTAAATAAATAAATAAATAACTGTAGCATTTTTAAATGGGAAAAAGAGAACCGATATCCTTTAAGTTGTGTTGCTTGAAGCTACTATTGTTTATTCTAAGTCAGGTCTCCTTATTGTATGAGTAACGATCCTAAATAGGATCGTTCAGAATGATATTGGGGTCGCTGAAATTATGAAGGTGCCTTCTTTCAGATATTTCTATCTACATTTATAAGAAGGAAATAACGAAAAAAATAATTTAGAATTATAATAAAAATCATTCAAATTTAACACCAATAAAAAGTTATTCTTAATTAATATTATACTAACTACTAATTATCCTTTATTTTACGCCGGGTTGTGGTGGCATGGTGGTAAAGTCTCGACCTCGGGACAGGAGGAGCGCAAGTTCGAAACCCTATTCCACTGAAGATCCGCCGTGTATGGGGCCTGCTGCACGCTAAATCATACGTAGTGTCCAAACGCCCTCCCGTTGGTGTGGCGCGGAAGCTTGGAGAGGGGGCGCCAGCTCAGGTGTCGTCCTCGTCATCTGACCGTGGTTCAAAATTATTAGGTCCGCTCCTAAATAGCCCTCGTGTTGCTTCAAAACGGGACGTTAATCTCGCCTAACCTAACCTTTATTTTACGCCGGATCGCGGTGGCCTGGTGGTGATTCTTCGTGGCCGGTGGATTCTAGGTTCGAAACCCGATTTAATCGAAGAACCACCGTGCAAGCGGGTTTGGTGAACGCTAAATCATACGTAGTGGGCCAAATGTCCTCCTGTTGGAGTGGCGCGGAAGTTTGGAGAGGGAGGTTGCACTAGTTGAGCTCCTCGCCATCCGACCACAGTTCAAAATTACGAGCTCCGCTCCCAAGTAACTTTTGTTAACACCGTTTTGCTTCAAAATGGGACGATAATATATCTAAAAAAACTTCCTTTTATTATTTCTTTTCAAATCTAGGGTAGTGAAATAATTTTCAGCAGTAGAAAAACGTTTTAACCCTGCTTCTAACACGACTTGAACTGCACTTTAACACAGTCCTTTTCAATTTAAAAACCCGTAATAATAAAAAAAATCGACGGGAGGCTGTCTGCGAAATGGCCGCTGGGATTGAGGGGCGTAGACTTACTTACCTTACTCAACTGTGACTTTCTGTGACTTTTAACTCTATAGTATATAGTGACTATTAGTCTAGAGTTGTGACTGTGTGACTCTATATATGTAAAATTCTTCGTGATTTTCACCAAATTTGCAAATCGACTGTGACTAAACCGTAATTACAAATTCTAAAATATTTTTGCAGTCTTCAATGTCCATCTTTTTCTGTTAAATGAAACTAAAGCCAACTGTCTACGTTATTTGGTTGCAGAGTTATAAGAGTTTAACTTTAGCACGAAATTCGACGTAATACATCAATTCTTGAGTAATATTTCGCGCGATCGGTGAATGAATTGCTTTAGTCTGCGTGCGTGCGCATCGGTCACCGTGACGTCATCAAAACTCAACTGTGACAAAAGTTGTTCTATGTGACTAAAGTAGCTCTATGTGACTATGGCCTATGCTCTACGCCCTTTCTCTGTTAAATGAAACTAAAACCAATTCAACTCAGTTAAATCGATGGATAGGACAGCTCAATTAAAGTAACAATTGTTAATAAAAATTAATTAAGGACAGTTAGTTAATCGATTACTCAACTGTGACTAAAGTAGATCTATGTGACTTTGACCTATGACCTTTCTCTGCTGAATGAATTAATCTGAATGAATTAATCAATTTGAAATGAATTAATTATTAATCTGTTAAAATCCAGTTAATATACCGCTCACAATCGATGCGTGCGCGCGCGAGCATCGGTCGCTGTGACGTCATCAAAATTCTTCGTGATTTTCACCAACTTTGCAGCTCGACTGTGATTAAACCGTAATTTCAAATTTTAAAATTCCTTTTGCAATCTTCAGTGTATACCTTTCTCTATTAAATGAAACTAAAACCAACTCTCTATGTTATTTGGTTGCGGAGCTATAAGCGTTTAACTTTACCACGAAAAGCGTCATAAATTTTTCCTTTCCCGACATCCCATTAGACCACTATGGAGGGACGTAAATTTACATCTAAAGGTTGTGGGTTCTATTTTCGGGCATTGCTCTTAACCAGCATAATTCAAAAACTGGTAAACATTTATGCGCTTTAGCTTCAAATTGCCTGCTCCAGTCGGGCTGGCTTCGGGAAATTTTCCTACAAGTGAAACATAAATGTGCACCAGTTTCCCCTGAAAATCCTAAAGAAAGACAACCTATCCCCACATGTTGGATCCAAGTGAGACTTCACTCTCAGGTGATAACTAGGTACTCCGATCTCTTTGACCACCGAAGATGCTACGCTTCCCTTTATCGTGAGCCCTCGACTCAGATTTGGTTAGATATGCTACACCCATTAGTTGGGATTACAACCCCCACCTAAAGAATTAACAAATAATCAAAACGTCCGAGCAAGTGGTGGCGGACGCTATGTATGCAATACACCGTTGAGGATAAAAATCTTATAAATATCACAGGCAAACAAATCCTTTACTGTCTCTATGAATTTAAAACCAACTCTCTATGTTATTTGATTGAGGAGCTATAAGCGTTTAAAAATACTACGAAACGCGTCATTTTT
>BGPR01000921.1:338753-355771 GCA_013235015.1 Araneus ventricosus
TATTGTAAATTTGTACTCTATTAAACGTGTGTTGCACAGTTTATCTGGTGTATCCTTTTCTTTTAATTATTTCACTGGCAAGAAAAGGCTCTCGTAGCGGTCGCCCTTTGCGTTTGCGATCCAAAGTTCTATTGTAAAAATGATTTGTTCCAGTATTCCTCGCCTACTCTTAATGTTTGTCTCATGAATTTAGAATCACCCTGTATAATTAATGATTTTGTTTTATCACGCTCTGATTCAGTCACGGATCTAGGTATCATCTTTGACACTAAACTTGATTATTCCCAACACATTAATTCCGTAGTCTCTAAAGCATATCGTAGACTGGGAATTCTTAAACGCAAAACTAGGGAAATTTCGAGTGAAGTTGCCCTGAAGGTTTTATACTAAGCTCATGTACGATCCAGTCTGGAATATTGTAGTATTATTTGGGATCCCAATTACCATAATAAAATTGAAATTATTGAGCGAATTCAAAACAACTTCTTGCGATATTTGCTTTACAAGAAAAATGGAATTTACTTAAAAGATATATCTTCTTCATGTCAACGTGATATGTTTAATATACCTAGTTTGTGTTCCAGACGAGATGTTTCTTGTGTTCTTTACTTTTACAAGGTAATCAATGGTTCTATCGATTGTACTGATATATTGAGTGCTATAAATTTCGCTGTGCCTGCCAGATCTTTGAGGAACCAGGGTTCTTTTCCTGATGTGTATTCCAGATTTATAGAGGGACGAGACTCAAGTTTGTGTGTAGTGCTGCTGAAGAATCCATTCAATTTTAGGAACCATTTTTTATTAGGCTACGTTCCACAGCACAGAACATTAAAGTTACAAGACACAAGACAAGACAGAGAACAACATCACGATACAAGCACATAGTCTAGAATGACAGAGAGGCATCATGGGAAAAAGATGGCTCCAGTAGCGCCACCTACCATAGAAAGGAGAAGGCAGTTGAATGTAACCGCTAAGGATTTAATTATATTGACAGGTTCTCGTTTTATAAATTTTATAAGACTTTTAACAAGATCGCTGGTGAACTGAACATTTATCATACGTCTCCTACTGTTTTTAAATCGAATTGTTTTCAACTTTTAAAAACATTACCTGATTTCTTTTTCTTTTCTTACACTTGACTATACATATTATGATTTTTATACTTTGATCTAGTGTTTATGTGTGTTTGACTTTTTTATTCTTGCTTTTTTAATGGTTTTTGATTTGGTATTCTAAATTAAAAAAAAAAAATGTGTGATTTTTTTTTATAATTTTAATGTGACGGTGTGCAACATGGACTTTTGGAGCCTCAGTGTATTTTTAGTGCTTTTGTAATTGCGTGTTTTCGTTTTAAAACATTTATGTGTTTACATTTTTATAATTGATGAAGTTTTGAGCTTTGAACTGTTGTATTCTCTGCAGTTACTTTTTTGTATTTTAATTCACTTTGTGGCTTGTGTTTTTTTGTATGTTTTTGCTCATGCAGTCTGTAAATGGAGTCATTAGTGTGCTTTCTTTGAATAAATAAATAAATAATTCTTATGATTATCTGACATGTTAAGAATTACACCATACTGCTTTGGTGATAAAATGATTTCAAGAAACATTCTGCGATTTTCTTCTACTGAAGGAGGTAGCGAAGATACAAGCAATGGAATTAAAAATCTGAAAATCGATCTTACATTCGATCGAATCGATCTTACATTTGAAGGTTTCTCGTTCAGCATGTCTCCTTCGAACAGGCCGGGGTTCATCATGGGATCTCTTCTTCGTACTAGAGTTTGGAGAGAAATTTGAACTGTAGTAAAGACAATTTTTTGATATTTCACCTTTTTAAAACTATAAATAAAACATTTTTTAAAACTTTCTATGATAAGTCTGCTTAAAGGCGTTAAAAATAAATTCTTAAAATAAGTCATATGTAATAAGTTATATTCACTAAAATATCTATACTCTAAAATATTTATAGAATTTAAGGGTGAATCACTCATAGATGGGGAAAAAGGGCAGCTTCTGTGGTCAAAGACTGGAGCACCAAAGGTAGAAGACTGATTTAGCTAAAGAACTCGTGAAACTCTTAAAAAGCCTACTAAATGTGTTCTATGAACGTAGCCAGTGGGAGTGTTCTCCCCTAAACTTTCTCGTGTACTTCCCCAAAAAGATGCCGTTTCTCCTCCCCCCGCGTGGCTAAAAAAAATTCGAACCTACTGTTATCCAGAATCCAATGACTATCAGAAGGTTTTTCATTATAGTGATTGAAAAACATCTTGGTAAAGAATCAAATTCAAAGCGATGCCTGCCGATTAAAACGCATATCTATCGCACACTGCTAGGTTTCACTCTTACCGTCTCAAGGACAAACTGACGTAATTCGCTCCTTTCGCTTGCACAGAAGACTGCTTCAAGTACGCATGCGCGTGGAGATAATGGATTGGTTTCAATAGTAAATTATACAGACAGACAGACAGTCAACCCTTTGACGGATTTGGCCCAAAATTTTATATGGACCTACATTCATGACGATAAAACCGTGTACCAAATTTTATCCATCTAGCTATTCAAGTTTTTGAGTTATAGTGTTCACATGACTTCGGACATACAGACAGACAGACTTCCCGCTGACGGAGTTTGTCTAAAATTTGATAGAAACCTACAAATTATTTGTAAAGACCACATACCAAATTTCATCTCCGTAGCTCTAATAGTTTTCAAGCTATCGTGTTCACAGACACACACACAGACATAATTCCCAAATTGTGTTTTTCGGACTCAGGGTGGTTTAAAACGTGGAGATTCGTCAAAATCTCGAGTTCGAATTTTTTGACGATTACAATACTTTCTCTTTGTATACTTTGTATACGAGAAAGTAAAAATGAAGGGAAAAAAATCAAAACTCGAATAAATTTGCTTAGCTGAAATTACACTATTTGAGGGACGCTTTTACCAGATGGCGCACCATCAAAGGAGCCGGGAGATAATTTCTCTTCACCCATCCCTCCTGAAGGACGGTTTTCCCTGAATCGTATCGATCCCGGTCCTCTACACCGCTTCTCGCCTTAAACACTTTAAATCTTCATTTGTAAAAACTGCACTCTAATACCCCTGCACGAAAATCAGCTAGAAAAACGATCTAGAAGCCTGAATGGAATGGCCATGAGCGCGACATCTGGAAGTTGCTTTTCCTGCCGATCATTTTCCTCGCCAGGCACCAGGTAGCGCTACGGTCGTTGGTTAACATTACGTCTATGGAAGTGCCCCTTCTTCACGCTGTACATTCTTTGACTTAGCTCCGATGCCAGGATACACCCCCTAGCACTGGGTAGCTCAGGTACCTCGGTATCGCCACTTCCCATAAATTGTGGAGGCTGTCTATCAATTGACTGTAGCAGACGCGACCAAACAACTCCTACTCGCTTCCTTAGTGGGCGTATCAGAAGTTTGACTTTCTCTGATAATTCTAAGTGTTTTGAGGTCTGCCCAAAATGTACTGCAGAACAGGCCACACCTGATCGTATTCTTGTATGCCTGGGGCTTTCCAAACAGGATCTTGTTCCTAATCATCTGTTGACTTTGGATTTCTTTAGGGTGCACAGGCTCATGGACCTGTTATAGCTCTGCTGATCTTCGGGGATCATCATCATCAACAACAACATTTATAGAATCTATAATGTAAAAAATACATGATGTCCACTCTAAAAGTGATCCAATAACTCATAAGCTTCCAACATATATATTTCCAACTGGAAAATTGCTTTAAATGACGTAAAGGATTGGTTAATGTGGAGTTTACGCTACCCACTTACTTCGTTCTTCTTAGGATCGCCAACTCTTTGCCGCCAAGAACGGAGGTGATAGAACATTTGTTTTGCTTGCGCAATAATATTTTTAAGGAGTGACATGCGCGGAAATTAATCTTTTCATCGGTGTTCTGCACATCACGCCATATTGCTCCTCGTTTAGAATGGACTGTTTTGTTCATCTCTTCAATGTGATTGGTCGATTCATTGGAATTTGAATAAAACTTCGTTTGGAATTCTTCGGATTGGATATCGGTTCAGTACTGTGTATTTTATTCTGTGTGTTTCGGTTCTCATTGAATAAGCTAAGCTACGAGTATTCCTTTATGCTGAACGCGAAGCCGCTGATGTTTTTTAACTTAAAAAAATATGCCCGGTACACGCTTAAAATGCCTCAGGCTTTGCGTGAGGAAATTCTCGTTTTCTGAATTTTTTAAAAAAACATAGTTTCCTAACGTTCAATGAAAAAGCGAAGCTACTAGTTTCCTGCTATGCTGAAAGTGAAGCCGCTGTTGTTTTTTAAGTTAAAAAATTTTGCCCGGCACACGCTTGAAATGACGCAGGCATTGCGTGCTCAATCTCTCCTTTTCAGGTGACGCATGCGCAAGAGAGCAATAAAAAGCCCACTGCACATCCAAAACAGTATTTGGCGACGGCACATGAAATTACGCCAAGAAAAGTTGGCGAGAAACAGGTGGGTACCGTAAACTCCACATTTAACAAAGGATTATATTTTATGTCGCTTGATTCGATAAATGTATTGCTGAAGAAATTCTGAAGTTTAAAACTGTAAAAAAAAAACTGTTTAAAACTTATTCGGTAAAATATTCCTGGCTAACTAACATTTCAAACAAAAGAAAGTTCCACTCTTCTGCGAATATGAAAAGCTATTTTTTTATTAGTATGGTAATAGTCTGCGTAATGGTGTTAAAAGTGAAAATAGAATTTAGCTTTGATGAAACTACACAATAAGTCCTATTCGCTACATAGTCTATACTGTAAAATATTTATAGACTTGAAATAAGCTGAATAAAAACATTTTTTTAAATATGATTAAATATGATTTAAAAAACTCACTTTTATTAGTGTACTAATAGCAGAATTTTTTATTTTAATTATGTTCTATTTTTGAATCTAGAGATATATTGTTTTTCAAATTCACTACTAGATGGCGCCAAGCGTATGCAATCAAAATTTAATTAGATCAATAGATTATATGATAATTAAGTTCTGAAAATATTAAAATTATGTATTATCATCGAGAATATGCAAGTACACAAAATTTCAGTCCTCTGGCACACCAGGAAGTGAGTGAAAAATCGATTAAAAATTACACCTTTACAATAGGAAATATTCCAAGTTAAACATAATTAATTAAAAACGCACTTTTATTAGTGAACTAAAGAGTGGATTTTTTTATTTTAATTATTTTCTACTTTATAGTCTTTAATGCATAATCCATTATCTTAAATACTGTAAAATTTTGGAATCAATTCTTTTCCAAATTTACTACTAGGTGGCGCCACGCTTATGGAATAAAGAGTTTGCGAAATCAATCGATAAATTTATAATAGAAGGGGTGAGTGGATGAAGGGTGTGTGTAACAGCAAGTGTGTTCTAAGATATTTAGCCTTAAAGTTGTCATTGTGATACTTTTTTTAAGTTCTTAGTAAAATATTCTATTCCTATAAGTGTAAAAATTTTATTCAGTAGGAATTTTGTTTTAATATGAGTTTAAAAAATAAAAATAAAATATATATTGTACCTACCACCTTCTTCCACTCACAAAGTTTGTATTTTTTATCATTTTATGAAATGTACGGGGTTATGACCATGCAATAAAGAAAAATTATTGTTTTATATAAGTATTGTTTGTACATTAGAAAGTAATTTTATTCTATTATTATTAATTCGAAATTTAAGTTGAAAAAATAATAATAGAAGAAGTAAACAATAATAAAATGACAATAATACACTTTTTATGCGCGCTAACGCAGTAGCATTAAGTGATATCGTGATCAGAATTTTCTAAAGATTAATCAGCATTTAAAAAAAGTATTAAACAACATATATGATCAAATACTTAAAACAAAAAATTATCCAAGACACAAAAATAAAAATAAAACAAGGGAAAGTAGAAAGTAAGAGCTACAATTGAAATGAAATGAAATTGGAAGAATAAATGAAAAAGAACCAGAATAGCGTACTTTCATCAGAAGCCACATGCCAATGTAGTTCTGAATTGGACGAATTTTCTGTATAAAGGAATGACAATAGTCCAAAATTTATTTCCCTTATGTGGCTTGAATTCTGTCCAACCGCAAGAACGAGAAACGTTATTCTATTATATAACATATCAAAATAACATATGAAGAAAATTCTTCTTATTTTAATAAAGGTAACAGTTTGCATTACACAAGAAGCTTTCAATAAAATTATTGTTCATATTATCTCATTAACCCGATTTTCATGCCAAACCTGCTCATAGAACCACTTGTGTTGGTCAGGAATAAAGCACAGCTGTTCCTTAAGGTTTTCAACTTTTTCCTTAGACAGTGTGCCAGTTTTTCCTGAAGAGTCTTAGGCTGTCGAAGTCACCAGTAAAAGAAGATTTCTTTTTCAAATCCTTATGAATATTTACCTCTCTAAAGGGAGTATAGCAATCAAAGTTCTCTTTAAAAAGGTATGACCCGAAACTGTCCACACGAATCCATTTAATTCCATCTCTGAAATGTACTTTTTCATTCAGGAGATCTTTTTACCTGTTAAAAAGTTTCATCTTTATGGGGAGATCCTCAGTATCTCTGAAATGGTGTTCCATATCAATAGCCATATTTTTTTACTAGAAGAGGTAATAATCTCACAATTTTATTGAGGAGTACAAATAGTCTGGTGTTTCCTTGAATTTTTCTATATTCGGCCAAAATCCGATCCGAATCCAAGCATGAATGGCCTGCTTCTGGGAACTTGCGGTCGATTGTCTTAAATTGACCTTTTTGTACAAGATATTGATACAAACAAATCATCAAAAAATTTTATTTCGGCCTGAGCAGGAGCCTGTCCAAATGATTAAGTGAAAGAACGAAGTATGTGATATTTTACATTACATACCTCATTTATCCACTGGAGATATATTTAGTAAAATTAAGTGACTAAAGGAAGAAGGAGTTATGTGGTATTTTATTTCGCATACTTTCTTCTTCCATCAGAAATATACTTTGTTGTTGTCACATACCATCTTCATTACATTAGTATCTAGCTCAGTGGTTCCCAACCCATGGGCCGCGGCCCAGTTGTGGGCCCCGGATAGCATATTAATGGGCCGCGAAATGCTAGTCAAGAGTCGAAGTCAGGGAGGCTTCAAGAATCTTCACTTATTTCTTGCTTTATAATTCAATATATTTTTATTCCTTTTACAGTAAGCTTCACTAATTAGTAGCATATAAGGGTATCTAACATACAGGGTGTCCACACTTATCGTAGTCCAATAGCTAATTTCTAAACCGTTAGAGATAGACATATAGTTCCAATTGGAAAAATGCTTTAAATAAAGGGAAGACTTTTATTTTATGTTTTTTGAGCCACTAAATATATTTCTGAAAAAATTACGAATTCTAACTTTTTATACGGTTCCCCGGTCCTATCAGTCATATTTACTGAAATATTCTTGACATTCTAAAATTTTAACCTAAAAAATCCCACTGTTTAGCGACTAAAACTGAGGGAGTTATGGAGCTTTGAATTTCATGATTTTTACCAATCGGCGGCTTCGTCGAGCAACTGCTGCGCATTGATTGGTGAATCGTCTTCAAGACGGCTATTGAAATGTTTGTTTAAAATGTTAGAGTACCAAAAATATTTTACTAAATGTGATTGATAGGACCGGGGGACTGCATAAAAAGTTAAATTTCGTAACTTTTTCAGGAATACATTTATTCACTCAAAAACATATTATTCTTTCCTTCACTTATATATATATATATATATATATATACAGGGCGGAACTGTAATAATATAAATGAAAGAACTGCAATTCGTATTTAGCTTGAAGCAGTAAGTATGACTTTGAAGCAGTAAGCATTTAGTTAATTTTCTCGTTCTTTTCTTAATATATTTTGGAGATTTACTCCTATATTTGTTGTCTTTTTCCAACAATTGGCCCTCACAGAAGGTTGGCGCCTATAAATTTCGAAATAATGTGACATAATCGATTCCTCAGGTCGATTGGCATTTGATTCTTGGAATTCCATATCTGGATTGGCTTTCTCATAGCAATAGTTTTTAATATTATTAGCTTTCTGTATTTCAATGCGTAAATAATATTAGGTTATATAGTTTATTATATTTAATTTTAAAACATGGTTTAATAGGTGTATATGATGAAAATATTATTTGAGTTCTAATGGTTTAATATATATATATGCGTTTGTATTCTTTTTACTTTTTTACTTGTATAATTAGTTAGTGGGCCTCAAAATATTTTTTTACACAACAGGTGGTTCGCATAACCAAAAAGGTTGGGAGCCACTGATCTAGCTTAAAAATGCTCCTAGAGAGTTGCTGTAAGTTCCGAAAAATAGGCCAACACGTATTTCCCTCATCCCTGACAATAATTCTATTTGAACAAAAATGTTACATACCCCCTTCATCCACTCATCCCTTCAATTATGTTCTGAATATATCATAGAGAACTCACAAGTGTACAGAAATTCCAAAGCGACTTTTTAAAAAGCAAAATTTCTATGAGGAAGTCACTGAAAAATCGATGATAAAATGAATTACAAACACGAAACAAGTCAAGTTAAATAAATTGCATAAAAAAGAGGTCACGTTAACTTTCATTTTCGTTAATAGCTGCTGAAAATAATTATTCTGAAAGAGATTTGTACAATTTATTTATTGTAAGAATTATTTATTGCTTAAAGAGTAGATATTAAGACCAATTTTCTCATCTTGCAGACAAAAATAAAACGGATTTTTTAGTTCCAAAAGTCATTTTGCTTTGATAAAATTACACTTATTAAGAAATAACATACAGAATTAATTTTATATTAAGAGATTTTTATTTTAAATGAAGAATTGAACTATAAATCATAATAATTTGAATTAATTATAAAAAATGAACAAAATAAATCATTATTAATTACAAGAAATTCATCTATCATAAACACAAATAATTCAAAACTCTAATAAAAGTTAAATTTGCTATAGTAAACAATTAAATTCATATAATTAATTAATTATATGAAACACAATTAATTTGATGGACACATTCTTGTAGAAACCACAACAAATAAAAAAAAGTGTTAAATTGTTTAGAAAGTTCTTTGTTAATGGGAGCCTTTCTGGAATAAAAGCTGATAAAAAAATAATTGCTTTAATACGATTAAAAATCTCTCACCAGTCAACTTTTTTTTGCCAGTGTTTTAATTCGAACGCTTCCCAAACACATATCAGATGTATTAATTTCATAGTTTTTCTTCCTAAATCTGAAATTATCCGACAGCATATCTCATTATAAAAGATCTGTAATTATCCGACAGAATATTTCATAATAAAAGATCTGTAATTATCCGACAGAATATTTCATAATAAAAGATCTGTAATTATCCGATAGAATATTTCATAATAAAAGATACATGAATGAAAAAATTGATTACATATAACTTGAAAATTAATAGTGCAAAACGATTAAGGCATTATAGCAACTGAAAATGATTGTTTTTAAATCGTATAACACGTTCCTGTATTGAAAAAGACAGCTAAAAGATTCGAAAATATTTAGAGTTTTAATATTCTGTTCAGACGGTAGTGAAACTTTGAATTTTCTTTCAATGAAATAATCTTAATCTTCAATTTCAACAAACAGTAAGAATGCAAAAGAATGATATATACTATTAACTGAATCTAATAATTCGACAGTGTGGCAATCAAATTATGTTATTAAAAGTTCTAAAACAACATATATTGCCAATATCTATTCATTTACGTTTTTGATAAACCACTCAAAAATTACCTGTGTTTGCCCATGACGTCACTGTAATAGCGAGTATTACTATCACTGTTGCCTTCATGACGAAGTCGTACGCAAATTAAACCTCTTTTACTTAATGTAGTTGTTATGAACTTGAATCCTGAAGTTTAAAGATAACAAAGCGTGAGAACCCAACCAGCGACATTTTAGTTCACGTTGATGGTCGCGATTATTTCCGATTGAAGGTCAAAATAAATGGAGAGAATATATTTAACTTGAACTTGATCATGTTTGTAAAGATGGAATTTTATAATCGGTTTTTCACTCTTTGCCTAATGTGCTATATTTATGAAATTTTGTTTACATGTAGGGGAATGTGGTGTACCTTGGACATAAGTGTAACCTTGAACCTATGCCGATTTTAGCGCCATCTGTATAGATGTATAGAAAATGTTATATGCATTTTGTACACTTTCCACCAGAGGTCCCAGTGTACCTGAACGTATTTGTCAAGGTGCTCATTTGAATGAATGAATCCTGAAAAAGGAAATTGACCCATCAAAAGTAATTTTTTTCCTGTTGAATTTTGTGTTAATAGTTCCTAAACATACATAAATTACTTTATAGTAAAATTCCTAACTTATAAAGCACAGTTATAGCTATAATAACATGTGTTAGAAATTATGTTAAGTCTAACCTCAATTTAGTAGTCAGCCATTTTCCATGAAATGGCCAAGTGGTGTACCTTGGTGCATGACCACTACATGGTCTACCACTTATGTTGTGGAAGAATGTGTTGTAATGTGGAAGTTACCACATCCCGTGTTGACTGGAGGATCTGAAAGGCAGCTTCGGAAATTAACATTTGGAAATGACTTGTCTAATTACAATGTTGGTTAAGCCTACTCATAGGAATGAAACTGTTGCTGTAATAATTTTATATTCGGTCCAATCTAAGACCTCATTAAGTAAAAGTGCTCATTAACATTTTTCTGTAGCGAAAATACCAATAAATGTTTATGTTCAATCTATTCGGTTAGATTTTTTAAATCTAGAAATGGCTGGTCCAAGGTACACTACCCATGGTGTACCTTGGTCCTATTTGCACTTTTTTTAAAATTGTAAATAATGCACTGAAATACTTTTTTAAAAAATCTACAAAAATATATGTTGTGTATAACGGCCTAAAATATGAAAGAAAAATTGTTTTATTACCTTTCTTTTAGTAATTATCTAATTAAAAATTAAAAAGTAAAAATAGGACCTAGGTACACCACCTTCCCCTACACTGTCTTGGCCTATGAGCGACCAAATAAGTCCTAGTTTAAATTTCACTTTGCACACGTTTTAGCATGTAATTGGTGAGCAAACACAAGCAACAGTAATCCGTCCTGCAATGTTGGCGGAAAGGTCCATACACCTGCTGTTTCAGTTATTTCCACAAGAAAAAGTACAAGATCCATTTTTTGTCCGAAAAATAACATTTTCTCCTTTTATTCGTGTCATATGACGTCAAAATTTCCCAAAATGCGACCAAACAAATGCGCATTTTACACGCTTTGTTCTTAGCATTATTGCACTCAAGGTGTCTTTTCGTACTAAATCGAAGAAGCTCTACAATTTTTTAATTGACTTTTTCTCCGGTTTTCGAGATAGGACCGCTAATTCCAAAATCTGTCGATAGATGGCGTTGTAAGTTGTCTCATCGAGTAGCGCATAGCCTTTTCACTATACCTAGACACCAACTTTATGGCCTAAGCTGTCACCGTTTAGAGGTTAAAGGGGGGTGTAACGGATATAAGTGGGGACCCTGTATAAAAGGCAAATACCATGACTCATTGACTCGCTCATCACGAAATCTCCCAAACCACTGGGAGTAGAAACTTGAAATTTGGCAGGCGGTTGCCTCTTGGGTAGCAGGTGCTTATAGAGAAAAAAGTTTTCGAAATCTTAATTAGAATTTAAATTAATTAAAAATAACCTTAAATTTTAATGTTTTTCCGGAATAACTTCGGAACCTATTATCGCACAAACACCATTTTTACATCATCTTAAAGATAACAAAATTAGCTTTTCAATGATACCGATCTTATTTCCATGCAACATTTGTTCAATTTTAATTAACGTTTCAAAATGTTTTAAAACATGAATTGTAACAATGTTTTTATTGTTGTAAATAAAATTCAAACCATCTCATTATTTCAGCAAATCTTTTATTCACGCGGTTGTGCAATTGTTACGGTTGTGATAGTGTAAATTGTTTTCTTGGGAAATTAACTCCAAAGCAGAATTTTCACTTTCATATTCATTGCATTGCTGAAATATTGCTAAAATCGCACCTGCTTCAAAGTAATATTTTTTTTAACACATGGCAACAGACATTTCATTTCAGGATGTTTTTTTTTTGTTTTTGTAGTCAAGCATTTAATCTCGTGCTTTCCTGTCATTTTAAAATTATGAGGCATGAAAACGCTTTTAAATTTTTGTTTATTGTATGATAGGTAAGTTTTTATTCAAATTTTGGTTTGGCATAAGTGTATAGTTTTGCCGGTCGGGCTTTCGCCACCATATTCAGGGTTAATCATTCTACCGATGAATGATAGATGAATTGAGTGAGAGTTATTTGAAACGCAATATTTAAATTTCTTTAGCTGTGATACATCATGCAGAATTGTATCGCTGGCATTTAAAAATTTAAGTCTTTACATATTTTACTATCTGACAAATACAATAAAATAATCACTTTTTTATTCAGATTTCCTAAGTTATCGAGGGTGAAACTGAGACGGGGAATGCTTTAATTAGTGTGAAATACAAAAATAGAAACTAATACAAACGTGCCAACCAGCTGGTTGCCGAAGGCGGCTAGCATAAAAAACAATCCCACTATAGGCGCCTATGGGAATGTCTTTTACCACGCCAAGTTGATCACTGTGTCTGCTAGGGTTTCCGTGTTTACTTTGATTGGCACGAAACTAAGTTTCAGTTAAGTTACTTCATCGTATTTTCAAAACCTTCCATCATTATTTACAATTAACAACTAATAACAAATTATTTTCAACTTTAAGACACTCAAGAAGGAATCCATTCTACTTTAAGTCACACACATACACACAAAAAAACTAACTACGAAGCAGAAATGTTTACATTCTTATAACAGATTGCATCTCTCGGTCGTCGTCGAAATAGAAAAACTTGACAAAGCATTTCTCGCCAAAAAAGCGAAATATCGCCAAATATTAGCATCGAAAACGGATCTATAGGCGTCTATAGTGGGATTGGTTTTTATGCAGGCGGCTAGTGTTTCAATATTTGTGAGCCAAATTTGAAGTACTTATAACATGACGAATACTTATAACATAACAAAGGTTACATTTATGATACAGCAAGTAATCTGTTGACGATTGCTTGGTGTTAACAACATATTTGAGAAAGTAGAAATATGCTTCATATTAGCACTGTATGGAATGCCAACGCACAAGTAAAAGAATTTTTTAAAAAAAAAATATGTATATACTACTTTTTCAATGTAAGAAATGCTTTTACATAAAATGTTATAATATATGAAATCATCTTAACGCCTGTGATTTTATTCATTCAATTCCTACTATTAGTTCACACTCTCCCTATATATATATTTATTTATTTATATATCTTGGGGGCCGTTCAAATATTACGTAAGCATGTTTTTGGTATTTTTTGACTCCCCCTCCCCCCTTGTCAGCAAAAATAAGCAAATCGCAAACCCCCCTCTTATAATTACGTAAGCATACTGCAACCCCCCTCCGTTCTTTTTTTTTTTACAAAACGTATAACAGTAATAATCTAATTAAAAAAATTTTAGGACTTAATTCAAATAAAAAACTCTAACTCGGTTAAAATGGGAAAAAAAATGTAAGTTTAATTTACTTACAATTTCAAGTTTAAGCTTACAAAAATCAAGTTTAATTTTCTTTTGCCAAATTTAACTTTTTTTTCAAATTTAATTTTTTTAAATTAAATTATATGTACAAGTTACAAGAGATTTTCGGAAATAAAGTGATTTTAATGTCTTACGTAAGCATCACTCATACTCCCCCTCCCCCCTTGTCAGCAAAAATAAGCAAATCGCAAACCCCCTCCCCCCCTTAGGTGCTTACGTAATATTTGAACGGCCCCTAATCAGTTTCTAGGAAATGGTTAGACTTTGAACTAATTTGCCTTTATTTCTGAAACTTTTTCTTACATTTATAAGTATCCATAAAATAAGGCAGAATTTACATGTATCAGTCTGTCTGTCGGTCGATCGGTCGGTCACAAGAACTCCTCCTAAACGGTGAATGGTAGCGACGTGAAATTTACACACGGCATTCTAGAGCATATTTTTAGGTCAAAGGTGTTATTTTCAACTTTCAGAGTTAATTAGTTCTTAAGATATTTAATTAAATAACGAACATTAGCCGCTTTTAAGTCTAATGCTTAGACGTTTTTTGCCAATAACTTCTGAAATCTTTATTAGACAACAATCATTTTTATGCCATTTTAAAGACCAGAAAATGATCTTTTTAATGCTATTAATACCATTGCGATGAAATATTTTCTCCGATTGCTATAAAGGTTTAAAAATATTTTTTAACGTAATTTCTAACAATACTTTTTATTCTTATAGAAATAAATTCAAGCCAAATTACTGTTTCGTGCGCGGGATTTTGCCAGTGTTAAAATTAATAAAAGAAAATATTGCTTTCTTTGACCATAAACAACAAAGGAGACTTTACACTTCCGGTTTCCTGTTGTGGTAGCATTTACAGCTTTTAATACGGTTACACAGTGATCCAATGACGTTAGTGAATTATTCTCTCGATGTTTTGTTTAATTTTCACAGTGAGATATTACAGAATATTCTTCTGTAGATACGGTAATGGGCATTAACAAGGAGCATCATATTCTGTAGAGGCCTTCAAGATCTTAGAATTGTCAGGGGCACCTTCCGACAAGCCTAGAATGATAGTCGGTGTGCCAGTACTCCTAATACGTAACCTCGATATACCGAGACTGCGCAATGGCACACGGTTAAAAATTACACACCTAGGTACAAACGTCGTGAAAGCTACTGTTATGACTGATATAGGGAGAAGAGAGAGTGTTTTAATTCCACTCCTTCCGATAATACCGAATGATTTATCATCTCAGCTCAAAAGGTAACAAATCGCTGTAAAAATATCTTTTGAGAGGCTCAGGGCCAGACACTGAAAGTGGCAGGCGTATATTTGGAAAAACCATATTTTTCCCATGGGCAACTATATGTGGCCTGTTCACGTGTGTACAGCCCACACAACCTCTACATCCGTGCAAATAACGTGGTATACAAAAGTATATCATCATAGATAAACAATTTACATAACTATATCAGCATACATGTACAGTACACTCCTGTCAGCCGTCCAATTAAGTATTATCAACCGTGAGAACTTTTCCTTTCCCCTTTCAAAATGCAACAAAACCTTTACGTTCGAGAATTAAAAAAAAGAATAATTCAAATTCTTCGCGCACGAAGTAGTCCTTAATAAATGCGAAAGTGTGTCTGTCTGTTTGTTAAGCTTTCACGACCAAACTACTAAACCGATTTGGATGAAAATTTGCAGAGTTGTAGCTTCAAACCCAAGAACGGACATAGGCTAGGTGAAATCACGTTAAATTAATTATTTTTGACTACAGATTAAAATTAGTTAACAAAGAAAGCCCATTGACTTCGCGATGAAGTTTATTTTATTTTTCAATCAACTGTCACGTGATCCTTCAGGAATGCGAAAACATGTGGGATAAATTATTTTTAAAATCAACTATCACGTAATCCTTTTTTCCTCTGTAACTTCGGAACAAATTGTCCGATACAAATTATTTTTATACCATCTTAAAGTCCAAAATTTTACCTTTGCAATGATACCAAATTATTTTCTGTGACAATTTTGCTTCAATTTTTATTAATTTTTTAAAGTTTTACGTGCAGACGATTTTGAAATAACGCAAATTTATAGCTACTCAGTTGCTAGGAAATGGTTAGACTTTGAACTAATTTACCTTTATTTCTGAAAAATTTGCTTATGTTTATAAATATCCATAAAATAAGGCAGAAATTACATGTATCTGTCTGTCGGTCGGTCGGTCACAAGAACTCTTCCTAAATGGTGAACGGTAGCGACATGAAATTTACACACGACATTCTATAGCATATTTCTACGTCAAAAGTGCTATTTTCAACTTTCAGAGTTAATTAGTTCTTAAGATATTTAATTAAATAACGAAAATTAGCCGCTTTTAAGCCTTATGCTTAGATGTTTTTTGCCAGTAACTTCTGAAATCTTTATTAGACAACAATTATTTTTATGCCATTTTAAAGACCAGAAATTGATCTTTTTAATGCTATTAATTCCATTGCGATGAAATGTTTTCTCTGATTGTTATTAAGGTTTAAAAATATTTTTGTAACGTAATTTCTAACAATTATTTTTTTTCTTATAGAAATAAATTCAAGCCAAATTACTGTTTCTCGCGCGTGCTTTTGCCAGTGTTAATGTTAATATAAGAAAATATTGCCTTCTTTGACCATAAACAACAAAGGAGACTTTACACTTCCGGTTTCCTGTTGTCGTAGCATTTACAGCTCTTAATACGGTTCCACAGTGATCCAATGACGTTAGTGAATTATTCTCTCGGTGTTTTGTTTAATTTTCACAGTGAGATATTACAGAATATCCATCTGTAGATACGGTAATGGGCATTAACAAGGAACATAATATTTTGTAGTTTTTATTTCATCGTCATTTTTTTCTTCAACATCTTAGAATTTTCAGGCGCACCTTCCGACAAGCCGAGATTGAAAGTAGGTGTGCCAGTACTACTAATACATAACCTCTATATACCGAGACTCCGCAATGGCTCACGGTTACAAATTACACACCTAGGTACAAACGTCGTGAAACCTACTGTTACGACTGATATACGGAGAAGAGAAAGTGTTTTAATTCCACGCCTTCCGATAACACAGAAGGATTTATCATCTCAATTCAAAAGGTAACAAATCCCTGTAAAAATATCATTTGCGAGGCTCAGGGCCAGACACTGAAAGTGGCAGGCGTACATTTGGAAAAACCATATTTTTCCCATGGGCAACTATATGTGGCCTGTTCACGTGTGTACAGCCCACACAACCTCTACATCCGTGCAAATAACGTGGTATACAAAAGTATATTAGCATAGATAAA
>BGPR01000922.1:0-152299 GCA_013235015.1 Araneus ventricosus
TTTAAAAAAGTTTATTTTTAATATTTGAATACTTAAAAAAAACTATTGTTGAAGAATTATTTGTGGACAATTTCTTTTAATTAACTCTAATCCTGTTTATATGAGCAGTATAGATTTGTTTATGTGAATTCTGCTCTGAGGTTGTTTGTTTTGCTATTTTAATCTCATTTTATGATCCTATATATTTTTTTTTAATGTTTCTGTAATTTATTCTTTATGTTGATCTTTTAAGTATCAAGAATGTTTTATTACATTTTCTTGTGCAGAAAGTATATTTTCAAAGCCAATGTTCATGAAGTTCAATTCTGAAGGATGAGGTTTGAAAATTACTTGTTTTCTAATCACAAAGATTTTAGAGAACCATTTAATCTTAAAATTAAGCAATATATTGAATTATTGATGGTACTATTAAAACATTGCAGTAACCAGTAACCCAAGGTTTTATTTTGTTTCACACTTTTTCATGCAGTTTTATCTCCCTCATGATTTGCTGGGTGAGAAAACTGCAAGTTGAAAGGTGTTGTTGCTGCTTGTTCTGTAGATAGATGAAAGAGGCCTATTTTGCCAAAACATGTTAACTATTTTTCATTGCTGCAGCTTTAAAGAAAGCATAAAGAGTGGTCTCCCCTAGACTTTCTCATACACTCCCTAACAAAGGTATCGTCCTCCCACACGAAAATTGACCTTGGGCAATTCTAGAACCACCACAAGTACCAAGATTTTATTGCCCGCAGAATGGGAGATGGGGACAAGGCGGAAGGGTGACAGCGTGCCGTCTTCTGTATGTAGTGACACAGTATGGCACGTTTTGTACTTTATTAGTATGATGAAGAAAACTGAGTTTGCTTTTTAGACACCTTTATTTTGATCGATTGGGTACAAAATTTGATACAGACATACACTTTTGGTCTGAAGACCATAAAGCAATTTTCATTTATCTAGGTCATTGCATTTTATAATAATCAAGTTTGCATACACATGAACATACAGATGAACAAATGATCAACCAATTGACGGATTTGGTCCAGAATTTGATACAGATCTACAATTTTGATGATAAAATTGGGAACCAAATTTGATCCATCTAGCTATTTAGATTTTTGAATTATCATGTTCACATGTGCTTGGACAGACAGACTTCCCGTGAGTGGATTTTGTCTAAAATTTGAAAGAAATCTACAAATTTAGTGTAAAGACCACATACCATATTCCACCAATCTAGCTGATTGCATTTTTTAGTTATGTTCATGGACATAATTCCTAAAAGTTTTTTTGGGCTCGAGATGGTATGAAATGTCGAGATTGATGAAAATCCTTATGTCAAAGTTTTTGGCGATTACAGTACTTTCTCTTTGTATACAAGGAAGTAAAAAGCCTATAGGATTAAATATTAATAGAATTAAGTGAAAAATATGTTGCTATTAAGAAAAGTTGAGAGGCTTTTTCTAAAAATTTGGTCTGTTTTTTTGGTAGAAAAGTTGAGAGGCTTTTTCTAAAAATTTGGTCTGTTTTTTTGGTTTTGGCATTAAAGTTAAAATAATTTGTTTCATTTGCACTGAAAATTGAATGTGCTATAATTTAAGAAGTTAAAGAATTCTTTGAAATTTTAGAAATTTATTTGTATTTTTTTTAAATTTATGAAGATAATCAAGAAATTAAAACATGATTTAGTTTAACTAGTATATAGAGATGTGGCTGAGATTTATACTTACACAAGTAATTCAAAAATATTTTTTTATCTTCATGCTACTAAAAAAATATTACTGTAAAAAATAATAAAATGTCTTGTTTGAAAATTTGCAATTTTGACTGTTTCATTATGTAAGGGCAAATCTGAAAATGATTATCTGAAAAATTAGGTAATAATTCTATTAATATTCACTGAATACCTTTGTTGTTTTTCTACTAAAATTATATCTTATTATATCTAGACCAATATTTAAATGAAATGTTAAACATTTATATCCATTTGAAAGTCTTCGCAAGTCTTTTAATTTTTCATATTGAAGAAAATACTGAATATGAAATAATTCGTGTGCCTTTAATAGTGTGCTGCATCTGTATATTCTGTATTTATTTTTTTACTTGTTTAGTGCATTTATAAAATACTAGAAGATTTGTGTCCGTCTAAGATAGGTTTTTAGCTTGCCAACGATATTGTGAGATCTGATTGTCACAGATTTATTAACAAAAGTTGTAGTAGAAAATCTCATGCACATTGGCAGAGTGCTGAAGAAAAAAAATGAAAAACCGAACTGATGAATCAATTGACACTAACTTTCGTTTTGTTAATAACTTTATTTTTAACAATTACTTTCGTTTTGTCCGAGTAAAAATAAAAAAATTGAATAACAGAAAAAAATGCATTACTAAATACAAAATTTAAAATGCTGAGTTGATGAATTCAAATCTTTAAGTAAAGGGAGCCTTTCAGTATAAGAACAAACAGTTAAGGAAAAATATAAAATATATAAATATTCAATTCCAAAATTAAGTACGAAAAAGAAAGGACCCTTTTAACAAAAACTGGTAACTTTTCCAACTAGTTACAGAATTTTTTTTACGGAGTTCGCTCGGATGAATGAGGAACTTGTGCGTTTTTTGTTTATATTTTTATAATATAGAAAATGAAAAAATATGATGGGTAGTATCTTTCTTTTTTACTTTTATAGCCCGAAAAGGTAAAATAAAACAATTTCAAGTGCACACTATTTACTTCATCTCAAAAACGCTAGTTTTCCTATGCCGCCACTTGTGACGTCAAAGTTCACGATGATGGTTTGTTTACTTTGATGGCGCCGTTAAAATAGCAAGCGGCATATGTTTCTTGTTGATATAAAAAGGATTTTTATAAAACAGAATAAGATTTCAAAATGTTTTTTGTTTAGTATGTTTTCCTGAGTGTTTTGATATATAACTTTTGTGTAAATAGCACCATTAGTTCATTTTTTATGAATCACTTTGTCTTCAGCAATTGGTTTGTTTACATTCGTCAGCTGGCATTTTGTCAGATTGAATATGTCTGGCATTTCGTTAATTTTAACTGTATTCAATTAATTTCATCTGCATACGATGTTGCTCATGTGTTTAATTAGTGGGAGAGTGGTTTTTCCCGTCCGAATATCATTTTTCATGTATTTTGTGACTTTCCAAAATATGATGCAGTCGGCTATAATAACCCTTTGGTCAATAGCTTTTATCGAGTGCGGAAATTCTTCTTCCCAACTGTTTAAACATAATTATTATTATTCTCTATCTCCTCCTGAGTGTTTCGACACATTATTTATACAATTTGGACAATTAGTGCATTTTTTATGAATCATTTTCTGTTTTGGAAATCGTTTGTTTACGCTTGACATCCTTCACTTGGTCAGATTAAACACGTCTGGCATTTAGCTAATTTCAACTGTATCAGATTATTTTCACTTGTAAATGATGCTTCCAATGTATGTATTTAGTGGGAGAGTGGTTTTGTCCGTCCAAATTCAATTTCTGGCATTTTTAGAGCCTTTCCAAAAAATGATGCAATCAGACTGTAACCCTTTCGTTACTAGCTTGCAGTAAATTTTTTGAACCTCTCCCATTTCTTTAATTTATTTTTATTTTTTAGTGATTTTTGCAGCATACGTTGTCTTTGATGCCTGTTTATTGTGGGGGAGTGGTGTTTTCTGCCTAAATTGTATTTTTCTTGTACTTGGCTCCTACCCCCCCTTTTTTTTCGGTGTCGTCTCATCTCTCTTATTCCCTTAATTTTTTATATTTTTGGATTATTTTTGCTATAAACATTGTTTCTCTTGCCTGTCTTTCCTGTGAGTGTGGTATTTCCGGGATATAATTTATTTTTCCTATACCTGACTTACCCCCCCCCTTTTTCGTTTCACATTAAGCTCTCACATTTCCTTAATTTTTGATGATTTCTTTTGCTCTTCCTTCGTGTGTGTGTGGTCATACTTGCAGAAATAAATTTTTGTTTTAATTCCTCGTATTTCCGCTCCCATGAAATCCGGGTTTCTTCCTAAAAATGAAAACGTCATGCTGTCAATTTTTGTCAAATTGTCCGACTGTCCTTTGGTAAATCCAGGTATTACGGACATTATTCGTAAAAATGAATAAACATTTAGAAATAAATCGGTGAGAATGAGAGGATGAATTATTATAAAGATCGGAGTTGAAATAAATTTGGATGTCAATAGAATACGAACGCCACTAGACAAACGTAAACATTATAGCGTTGTGAGTAATGATGTCAAACCAATCACGTAGCAGTTTGAGGTCACGTGTTTTTGCCGTACTTTTCGGTAATTTAAAACTTAAATTTTAATTAAGTCCATTTTATGGGTTTTAATTATCGTTTTCGAACATTTTGATGATCAATCTGTTGATAAAACACAAATTAGCATTTTCCTCACGGGTGCAAGTTCCTCATTAAATAAAAAAGAAAGTAAACAACCGATACTTCATAATTCAACAAAAAGATCTCCAGCGTTCTGTGGCGATGAATCAACATAAAATAAAAGAGAAAGGAAACTGCTAAATTCAGCTTTAAAAAAAAAAACGCTGTCAAATAGCAATAATATCCGTTAGATACTTTGAAGATTGTATAATTTAGCAAAAATATTCATTGTTTCCCAACACTCAGAGGAAAAAAAAGCAAACACAAAATAACCAAACAAAAAAAAAATGCTGAAAGATTATATTGGGAAAATAAATTAATTCTGGTGCAACTCCTATTTGATATTAAATCATCACAGAATTGAAACAATATCCTGTGTGTGTGCTAATTTATAGACGGACCATCTGAATCTCTTTGGCATATAGCCAAAGCATGTGACCGTCACCGATTTCTCTGTGTAATTCTATTATAGATGCTGCGTAAAGCAAGATAATGTTAAAGTCATGACTGCTGAACAGGATCTTTGACATAAAATAAAATTTATCTTTATTTCAGTCAGAATTATGTACTTTAAAATTAGAATTTAAATGATTTGTAAACGAAGCACGGGAATAGGATCCTGAATCTCTTTAAATTTTAAATTGAAGTACATACAGCTGTTATTATTGTTGATTGATACAACAGCCAGTAGGTTATTTTATGTGTTCTGGGTAGTTATTCACAGTAACTGACAAGAAAATATGCATTAAAAAAATAGGTATAATATTTTATGTAACATGCCTAATATTTATGTGAAGTTATTTTAATGTTTTGTGAAATATCCTTGGAATAGGATGCTTTAATTTAAGATTATATTTATTTTTAAGTATTGTGTTTCATGTGATTTCATGATTTATTTGGATATTTATACTGTATGTAATATTTCCATTGCAAGGACATTTCAGTGAATACAGCAGAATGTCAAATTATATCTTAATTTTATACAATGGATACAGTTTTAATATTCACTGAAATTAGAATGAATAAAAATGTAATTTTATCTTCCGCTTTTAATAACCTTTGTTAAATGTATTGATTTCCTTGTATTGACAATCTTTAAAACATGCTGTAATATTAGAATTGAAACTATTTCTGAATATGTATAAAGTACATGTCAGCATAAAGGTAAATAAAAATAAGATATATGCAATATTTATGCTATAGCAACTGTTTAAAATATAATATTTCATTATTTGTAGTACAAGATAATGTTTTTTTTAAATATCTGTATTTTCCTCAGGATTATCATTGGTGGTGGCGTGCTTTCCTCACAAGTGGATTTACAGCTTTCTATTTATTCATATATTGCATCCATTTTTTCATAACAAAATTGAATATTACCGGCGTCACATCCACATTCTTGTACTTTGGTTATACCTTGATTATGGTCTTTCTATTCTTCCTGCTTAGTGGTAAGTGTGCTAAGTTTAAATGAATTTATTACTCAAAAATTATATTAAGTGACTTTTTGTTGTGTAGAATGCTTATTTTTATTTTAGTTAAACCCATTTACTGGCTGATTTTTTCTGTGTAATTTTTGATAAAATGTTCAAAATGTTGATTTACAGAAGAATAATTTATAACTACAATTCAAACACTCAGCTGCTGAAATATTTGGTATACTATAAAGAGGACACATGCCAAGCCAAGGTGTTGTGTTTTATCTATATGACACTACCCCTTAATGGGTTAAAAGTACCCTTAACCTTTTGATTTCAGAAAAGTAATTAGATGTACCTTAAAACTCATGCGAATAATTATACATGTTAGAGCTTTTAGACCTGAAAAATATAATGGTGTAAGATGTGATCCTCTTTAGAAAACTGATCTTCAACATTATTTTTATAACTTTTGAAATCAAGAATGTCAAAATGATGAATCATCTCAAATATCACCTTACCCCTTTCAAGTGCAAAGGTTTAATAGAGCCTGAAATTTTTGAAAATCATCTCACATTTATCTTCATTGGTTACTGTAATTACTGCTTTAGATGGTTTTTTATTAAATTTAGTTTTTGTTTTTGTATAATGATGTACTTTCAATATAGATTTGGATTATTGTTTAGTTGGAAATTTAATGAATTCTATTCCTTATAGGTTGCGTAGGATTCTTTGCATGCTTCTGGTTTGTTAGGAAAATCTATGGAGTAGTCAAGGTAGATTGATTCAAAAATCGAATTTTCACTAACTGTCAAGGAAAGGTTTAGTCCTTTTTAAAGCTTTGTAAAATTTTGCAAAGCTGGTGTGATATTTACGTTTTACTTGGATTTAAACTGAAACAAATGTTTCAACTTCTATATTGTAATTTTAAAGTGACTTGGTTATTGTTAATTTATATGGAAAATGACTAATTATTTTAGTCATTCAAAATATCCATGTATTCATAGTTCACTATACAACTTTTGCTTCTTTCAATAATGTATTATCCTTTCGTTAAAATGTACTTGACGTTTTTGGTTTATTACTGTGTGAAGCATTTAGCATGAACCAAAAACAGAACTGGGCAAATTATTCTAAAACTTTGTTTATTTATTACTCCCTCATTTATGTCTTTCCTTTGTTGGAAATTATTCGAAAACCTTGTTTACTTATTACACCCATATTTATGTCTTTCCTTTGTTTAACATAGAACTTTTAGGAATTCATTCATGAAATTTTCTCTTCTCTTTTACTTATTTGTTGTAATAAATTGTATACATGTAATTAGAATGCTAATATGCATTAAGTAATATTGTCTTGTAATGTACGATTTTTAAAGAAATAAACACAGAGAAATAAAAAGCTGTTCTGTGGTTCTTTGTTCCCTTTTTTTTACAAACTGTTTGCTAGAAGGAGGAAGAGATTTGATGATGTTTACATAATAAATCTGGAATAATAACTGAAAACTTTTAAAATATCTGCAAGTTTTTGCTTATTCATATGTATATTCAGATTGAATATTGTTCAAATATGCTATTTTGTTGTTAGTTAAAAGTCAGTGTCTTAATTTTTAGGAGTGTATTATGAAAATATGTAATTGACAATGTAGTTATTTGCCTTGAGAAATTAAGCAGTAAGAATGTCTTTTTCATAAATTTGACTTTGCAACCACTTATCTCTTTTGTCATTGTGAAATAAAATCATAAAGCTTTATTATCTTTTAACAGTATTGAGGTTATAGTAGTATCACATTGTCTAACACATTGGCTGCTGATCACACAATTGTCTCACACCCATGATTCTTCACACCTGCTATCTAATAAGATACCCTTTCTTTATTATATTTAAGATATAGCAGAGAAGGAGGCATCTAATTAGTTAGAAGGTCTGAATCTCGGGCATAAGTCATGGCAGCAAATGAGTTAAAGAAATGTAAATAAGCTTTAAAAATTCTTAATGCATTCTCACTAGTGTCGATATAAAGTACATAATGAAAGTTTTGTTTGTTTAAATTTCAGATACCAGCATATACTTTAATACGAATTAATGATTTGTATGATTATGAACAATTGAAATATTTATTATATTTGTATATAGCAGCTGGCTTAAGTATTAATAAATGAAAGAGTTGTATTGAAAATTTTTGTTTTCAATCATTTGAGATGTATTTTTTTCTTGTAAAGCCAGTTCGAAATTTACATATTTTATTTCAGGTCACTAAGTTTTGTTAGAGCATATATTTGCACCATACTTTTAATATCTTGGAAGAAAACTTTTTCTTTATTCTTTTCTAGTTAATGTATTAATTATCTCTGCTGTAGTATAGAGTTCAAGATTATTTTTGTGAATATTTAATGTTTTGTATTTGAAAAGTATATATTTATACATATATATGTAGTTGATTTATTGACTGTATACCTGGAAAGTGTTTATTTTTAGGATCTTTAGTTTTCACAATCACTTTTGTGCTGTTATTATGCCAATTATCTAAGATTTCAGATATTCTTATAAGACAATTATAATATGTTCATTTATAACATTATTTTTATGATGTAATAACTGTGTTTTGAATTACTATTAATGGTGCATAGTGTTTGTCATATGCACTGCATTCCTTCTCAGATCTCTGAATCTGGGATTGTGTTTAATTCATTTGTTTCAGCCATTTTGGTCTGTCTCAATCATTTCAATATTAATTCTTTCAACTCTAGATTTTTTTAAAAATATATTCTTAAAATCTAATAATTTTTTTTAAAAAAATTAAGAGTCGGTTATATGAATGACTTTTTGAAATGTGTGGCATTATTTAATGAATTATCATATCTAATTTGTATAATCATTCAGTTTGTTTTAATATGATGTAACTATTCTGAAAGTTTTGAAAATGTATCGGCTAACAAAAAAGTTGTTTCTGAATTTGAAAATAAAGGCTTGAAAAATATTAGTTTTCGATTATTAGAAATTGCCGACATTTTTGTATTAGGCTATGATAATTTGCTTTTTACTTATCCGGGTATTATGTTGATAATTAATATTTTTAAACGAATAACAATTCAAGCAAAATAAATTTTTCATATAATATAATGGATGTAATAAATATGTGTAATCGGACATGACACATTTCCGCGGAAACGCAGATTTCCGCCTTTTCTTTATCGGATTTTATCATTCTTAATTTTCTTTTATATAATAATTCTACAATATTTTTAATATCTCAAGCACTTTTTGTATAAATTTATTTTATTGTTCAATTAAGCATATATATTTTACTTCTTGGTATTTATGTTTGGCAAGATTCTTTATTTATAAAGTTCAGCTTTTTTTTTATCCAAGACTGTGTCATGTCTGGTGTAATGGATGAAGACTATTGAAATAGCTCGAGATTTTGAAATGCTGTTTTCAGGAACTTCCTTTTATGCTGTTGAAGTTTTCTTTTGATGTTTTGAATAGGACTGGGCTGTTATCAAATGATTGCGATACACCTGTATCTCTGGGATAGGTGATTATCGATATAAATATGTGATATATCAATTATTATACACATTTCATATTTTTTTTCTCTTGAAAACTTTGCTGCTTAAGAAGCTATTTCAAATTTTGTTAAAAAAAAAAAAAATCAAAGCTATTATATTAATGCTACATTAATCTAAAAAGTTCTTTGTTCAACCAATAATGGTTGACTTGTTTTTTAAAAAAAAATTCAAGATTTTTCCTCCATATTATTTCATAGATCTTTCTTGTCACTTAATTAAGTATAAAAGTGAGGCAAAGGGAATAGGAGTTTAAATACATTTGAGATAGCATTCAAATTAATTCGTGCCAATGAGGGGAGGGAGGGGCCTTAGGAAGTACTTAGGCTTGGGGACCTTTTATATTCGGTTACTAGCTGAAATAAATGAGTTAGTGACAGAAACAATGCAATGTACCTAAATGAATATTTGAATTATATGGAACTAGCAGTACCTGCACAGAGTGGTCTGTGTGGCATCATGACTTCAAAAAAAAAATTTAAAAAAAGGCCCACAATGACATAAAATCAAGTTTTGAAAACAAAATTTGAAACAAAAAATTAATACATTACCTGATTTTGCCCACTTATTTTTCTTAGCGATAATGACAGTAACCAAATATAAGGTTTTTTTTTTTTTTTTTGAAAAAAGATGCATTTTTCTTTAGAATTTAAACTGAGTAGAAACAATTTTCTTGATTCTTGGAAAAACCAGCTGGTTCGCCCCCTAAATTGGAGTAATAATTCAGTAAGTCGGATGCAATAAAATCTTCGGATACAGTTTAAAATAGTTAATAGGTGACATTAGATATTTTGAATTAAAGCCATCCAACCAATGGTGTAGTGGAGCCTGAACTCTGTTCTGGCACTGCCTTTTCTTTTTTTACGGGAAATAAATAAGAAGAAAAAAATATTTTAAGATACCTCTTTTAAAACATTGCAATCTTTGTCTAGACCTTGCACTCGAAAATATGATGGACATTTTCATTTAATAAAAGTATTAAGCCACTGGCAAGTGGTGGGAAGGGACAAAAAGCTTAAGGTTGCACACATTTTAATGTGTTTTACGTTTTGATTCTGAAAACTTCATGATATTTTCTATATTTATCATTGTCATAATTTTACTTTCACAGCACTTAATTTTAATATAATGAAATGAATTTAAATTTTTAAAAAATTAAATTACTTTCCCATCTTCATGCTTTGAGATACAGTATGCATAATGTTTATGGTTGATCAAAAATAAAATCTATGTATCTGTAAATTATGTTCTGTTTCAATATTGGCATTTCATTATTACACGATTTCAATGCCTACATAAAATAATTACACATTTTAAATGTAAAAAAATATTTTATTATTGGTAGTTCAATATATACCCCATATAATATCACCCAGGTCAGAACGTTCCGGCAATGCTTAATTTGCGACTAAACCACTGCATCAGCGAAATTATTTCAAATTATTCCTAGCAAAACATAATAAAAAGTGTTGGAAATTATACGCAGTTAACTTTCCTTCAGTCTCCTCATTCAATCTTCGAACCAATCACATGCTATTGTGATGATGTCATGATGCAATACGTCACTGCGTGTCGTCACATGCATTCCATGATTCCTTTCTTGGAGAGCCGGTATAAGGCAGTTAGTGATGTAGTTTGAACTGTGCTTGTGAAACGTTTCTTTATGTTTGTCTGACGTGCTATGTGTTCAAAATAAACGATGATTAAACCAGTTTCTCGAACTCTGCTAATTTCCCCTTCAATGGTTATGGGCCCGGGCAATCCTTAACTGCGCCTGTTAACTTTATGCAGAGTTGAGCGAAAAACGAAACTGCGTACTTCGATTAAACTACGAAGTTGCTAAGACAAGCGAAACCGCTGAATTTACGCCGAGTCTGCATTCATCAACGAATGATCATGGCAAGTAATATCGCTATAGAAAAACTTTCGAAAGACAATTACGACAGCTGAAAATTACAAATCGAAGCTATTTTGGTGAAAAACGATCATTGGAACTTTGTTACCGGAGCTGAACGAAAACCAGAAGTCACTGGGGATGCGGATAATGCAACAGCCGTTGCGAAATGGATATCCGACGATCAAAAAGCGAAAGCTGATATAATCCTATCAATTCATCCTTCGGAATTAAGCCAAATCAAAAACTTCACACGAATTCAGGACTAAACTGCAAAACTTCACACGAACTCAGGACTAAACTGCAAAACATTTACGAGTCAAAAGGACTAGCGCGAAAAGCAACGCTCCTGAAACAACTTTTGTTTACAAAAATGACTGACTCTAAAAATATGAACGAGCATATCAACGAATTCTTCAGGCTTGTGGACAAATTAAAGGAAATCGAAATCGCCAATGATTTACTCACGATTCTACTGTTATATAGCATTCCCGAGTCGTACGAAAATTTCCGAATCGCAATCGAATCCAGAGATAAGTTACCCTCTCCCGAAGCGCTGAAAATCAAGCTAATTGAAGAGGCAAACGCAAGAAAAAATAAGGAAATTCCGACCTTCCATGATTCACAACGAGCTCTCTACACCGAGAAAAAGAAGTACGAACGTTACAGGCAAACCGAAAGTCGCCAACCCGACGCCGACGGAAACAGAAACAGCGATCAAAAATTCAAGTTAAAATGTAACTACTGCGGAATCTTCGGACACAAAGCCAGCATATGCTGGAAGAAAATAAAAATCTGATGCTGAATAATAATAAATCATTCAAAAACAACAGTGCAATGCTAGCGGAAACCAACGAAACAAAACAAAAGGTAATCTTTGACACTGTATAAAGCTGTGTTGACTCGCAAAGAAATATTTTTTGCCTTGATAGCGGTGCAACAAGCCATATGTGTTTCAACGAACATTTGTTTACCGAAATAAATCCTATCGGCGATACATACGTAAAATTAGCCGTAGACAAAACGGTAAAAGCTATCGCCAAAGGAACTGTGTCATTCGATGTTCTTGTCGGAAATCAAACAAAAGGAATTACTCTTCAAAATGTGTTATATATTCCTGACTTAAAGAATAATTTGATTTCAATTTCCAAGGTTACTGCTAACAACTTTACTGTGAAATGCCAATGGAACCATGCTAGTGTGATTAATTCTAAAAACGAAAAAGTTCTTTATTACGTCACTGCAATAGTGGAATCCGTGTCAATTGTGAAAGAAATTGAACAATGGCACCAAAAATTCGGTCACCTGAATGAAAAAGATCTGAAGAAATTGCAAGCGCAGAACATGGTGTATGGGATGAACTTTAAACCAAATGACTCTTTGACGGACTGTAAAGTTTGTATCCAAGGTAAGCAAACTGCTACTCCATTTTCAAAAGAGCCGAAAAACCGAAGTT
Organism: Araneus ventricosus; assembly: GCA_013235015.1. NCBI lineage: Eukaryota > Metazoa > Arthropoda > Arachnida > Araneae > Araneidae > Araneus > Araneus ventricosus. The sequence goes on from BGPR01000922.1 coordinate 12,731, forward strand.
CACAATTATTAAGAGTAATACATTCTGATTTATGTGGACCTATGCGCGTTGAGTCAATAGGAAGATCATTTTATTTTGCAACTTTTATTGATGACTGTTCCCGATTTGTACATGTTTATTTCCTTAGATCAAAAGACGAAGTAAAGTCTGCATTTCTTGAATTCAAAGCTTGCATCGAAAACAAGCTGAACTGCAAAATAAAAACACTCCGAACTGACCAAGGGCTTAAGTATGTTGGACCAAATTTCGACCATTATTTAGTCAAAAATGGAATTAAAAGAGAACGTACATGTGCGTACACCCCACAAATGAACGGCATAGCAGAACGTGAAAACCGAACTTTGGTCAGTATGGCCAGATGCCTACTCCTTCAATCTGGACTCCCAATGCAATTCTGGGCAGAAGCAATAAATTGTGCTGTGTATATAAGAAATCGCTGTCCTACTCGTGGATTACAAGATGAAAACCAAACCCCGTTCCAAAAATTATTTGGCAAAAAGCCAACTGTGAAACATTTCCAAACGTTTGGCCAGAAAGCATTTGCTTTAAATAAGCAACCTCAAAAAGGCAAATTTGATGTGAGATCCACCGAATGTATCTTCATAGGCTATTCAGACGAAAACAGAGTTTACAGACTGTTTGATTCTCATGCTCAAAAAGTTATAACTAGCAGGGATGTAAAATTCATAAACGAATTTGAAAACACGAGCAACTGCGAAGAATTATTTTTCCCGGAAATCATACCGAAAGAAAAAGAACACTTACCGCAAAAGGATAAAATTCTTAGCTCTGACATCATGGATAGCGACTCAAAAGGAACCATCCAATCAGAGACGCAGAAAGAAACACACCCACCTTCAAATGATCAGATAACAGATTACCCCTAATTTGGAGTTGGAAGCTCGCCAAAACATTCAAAGGATTCTGATATTGACGGAGATTGCACAATCAATGTTGACGCTCGAAGAGCACGTGGCAGGCCAACAAAAATTTTTACAGGGAAACCTGGCCGGGCGAGAAAGCAATATAATATCAAGGAGGAAATTGAGGAAGCTCAAATCGCTTTAGAAGATGACATTCCATCCTTAAAAGAAGCTTTAAATGGACCAAATTCTGAAGAATGGCTTGAAGCCATGCAGACAGAGTACAATGCGCTCTTAAAGAATAAAGCCTGGAGGCTAGTCAAACGACCAAAAGATAAAAACATTATCGGATCGAAATGGGTACTGCGTACAAAATACTACGCAGACGGTTCCATTGCTTTAAGAAAAGCTCGTCTTGTTGCTAAAGGATTTGCGCAAATACCTGACGTCGACTATCAAGAAACTTTTGCTCCTGTCGCCATACCTGGTTCTATCGGAACTGTAATGGCTTACTGTGCAGGAAACAATCTCGAAATATTTCAACTAGATTTTATCATGGCTTATGTCAACGGTGATCTTGATGAGGAAATTTTTATGGAACAGGCTGATCATTTCATCGACCAGAAACATCCCGATTATGTGTATAAACTGCAAAGATCTCTCTATGGCCTAAAACAGGCTGGTAGGCAGTGGTTCTGTAAGTTAGATGAAAAACTTAAATCTTTTGGTTTAAATCCTCTATCTTCTGATAAATGTGTTTATAAATTAAAGAACTCTAAAGGTGAGTTAATTGTAATTATTTATGTTGATGATTTAATCTGTTGTACTAGTAATGTAAATTTATATCTTGAATTTAAGAATTTTTTGTCAAATGAGTTTGCAATTAAAGACCTAGGAAAATTAAGTTTTTGCTTAGGAATACAGTTTTCACAAAATGTCAAAAATGGTCAAATTACCATGTCTCAGAGTAAATACATTAAAAATGTTCTAGAGAAATTTAACATGCAGGATGCTAAGACAGTGAAAACACCTTTGGATCCTAGTGTCAAATTAACTAAAGAAATGTGTCCTAAAACAGAAGCCGAAAAAGCTGAAATGTCATTGTACCCTTATCTGTCTTTAATTGGATCTCTTATGTACTTAGCTATATGTACTCGACCTGATATTTGTCATACTGTTAGCTATTTAAGTCAATTTAACGAAAATCCAGGTATGCCTCACTGGACAGCTGCTAAAAGAGTATTAAAATATCTAAAAGGTACAAAAAACCGTGGTTTAACTTTCCGTCCTACAAAAAGGCCTTTAGTTGGTTATGCAGATGCTGACTGGGCATCAGATATTACAGATAGAAAATCTTACAGTGGTTGTGTGTTAAAATTTGCTGATGGAGCCATCTCATGGGAAAGTAAAAAGCAGCACTGTGTTGCTCTTTCCAGCACTGAAGCGGAATATATTGCACTGTCTGAATGTGCCAAAGAAATTGTTTATTTACGCCGTTTTCTAAATGAGTTGTATGACTCAGTAGATGAAACTCCAACTGTTGTATTTTCTGACAGCCAAGCAGCTCAAAAACTTGTTCAAAATCCTATTTTTCATTCACGCACTAAACACATTGATATTCGATGTCATTATATCCGTGAAGTTTATGAACGTGGTGGAATAAAGATAAACTACATTCCAACTGATAAAATGGCTGCAGACATTCTAACTAAGACTTTAACATTCCAAAAGCATGACAATTACTGTAAATTAATTGGTGTTAATGTCATTAATGTTTGATTTTTATTATTGTTTTGTATTTTTTATTTGTGGAAAGTTAACAGCGAAAGGGAGATTGTTGGAAATTATACGCAGTTAATTTTCCTTCAGTCTCCTCATTCAATCTTCGGACAAATCACATGCTATTGTGATGATGTCATGATACAATACGTCACTGCGTGACGTCACATGAATCCCATGATTCCTTTCATGGAGAGCCGGTATAAGGTAGTTAGTGATGCAGTTTGAACTGTGCTTGTGAAACGTTCTTTATGTCTGTGTCTTTGTCTTACATGCTATGTGTTCAAAATAAACGATGATTAAACCAGTCTCTCGAACTCTGCTAATTTCCCCTTCAAAAAGTAACGGAATAAATCACAGCTGACGTTATTAATCATTTTCCTGCTCTCACTATAATTTTTCCCCGAAAGATGGCGCAACGTAGCCAGGGAGAAACTGACCGTTTTTGAATAGTTCTTCATTCGAAAATAAAACTGACCCATCAAGAAAAAAAATATTAAAAATGAACAAAGATATTATAACCGATCTTGTTTTAAATCGGAGAGAAATGTTCCATTTATTACCTTAAAAATTTTCAAAAAGATATCGAAATTAGAACGTTGGATGGAGTAATTTGAGTTTCGATTCTTAAAATTTTTCGTGAAAACTGACTATTTTTTAAAAATTTCTCAAATTTCATGAAATTACGTTAGACGTTCAAAACAAACTTCATTAGAACGGAAATTGTTTGTTCTTTCGGATGGTCTATATTCTTTCTATTTTCTTTCCAAGATTATCAGAAACGATGCTATTGAGGAATTAGCGCTAAAAATCACCCAAAACAACATTAAATAAAAAAAAATTCTAGATTAAATTTTTTAATTCGGGCTTCTAGGTGCATTGAGTCACCATTACGACTACCTGTGTGCCAAATTTCATAACTGTAAGTGCAATAGATTCGTCTGGACATCGCACAGACATATACATTTTCTTATATTAAGTACTAGCAGTCGGCGCACAGCGTTGCCCGTGGAATCAGGATTTCAACAAAATAAAAAAAAATCGCCCACAATGACATGAAAAAGTTCTGAAAACAAAACAAAAGATACACATTATTGATTTTTCCACTTATTTTTCTTCGCGATAATGACATTCAAATGTAGAAAAGCAATAATGAGTACGTTAATCCGAAACAATATTAAAAAATTGCAACGTGAAAATGATTATTATACATCAAGTAAAATATGCGAGACATAAACACGTTAAGACACTGCCAAAAATAATCGAAGTAATTCAGTTGAAGGTTATGACGTATCCTGCGCTCTGCACCGTCAGCCAATGAAATTGCAACAATGCATGTTGGGAATACTCGGGAGAAACTTCCGCGGGAGTATGCTCGCTAGAGAAAAATATCTTTAAAAACTGACCAGGAAAAAATTAATTTAAAGAAAACGGAAAAAGCTATTTTAACCGTTCTTGTTTTAAATCCCACAGAACCGTTCCAGTTATAGGCTGAAAATAATAGTATTATTAGAACGTCGGATGCAGCAAATTTAAAAACAAGAAAATTTCGATGGCAAGACTAACTATTTGCCCGTCGAATCAGGACTTCAACAAAATGGGGGGAAAATGCCCACAAGGACTCGGAAAAGGTTTTGAAAACAAAATCAAAACAAAATATACACATTATTGATTTTCCCGCTTATTTTTATTTGCTATAATGGCATTTATCAAAACAGAAATGTGTATATTATTGAGATGACGATGACGCGAATGTAATGACGTCACCTGCCGGAAGGAATCGGATTCTAGAAATGCATGCTGGAAATGAAAGCATATGACGTCACTTGCCGTGAGGAAGGTCACGCACCAGTCAATGAAATTGCAACAATGCATTCTGGAGACACTCTCGCTGTTAAATCTCGCTAGCAAAAAAAAAAAAAACTGGCTGAACTGATCGGGGAAAAATAAATTAAAAAATAACGAAAAAATATATTTTAACCGTTCTTGTTTTAAATCCGGCAGAACGTTCCAGTTATAAGCTGAAAAAAATTGAAAATTATAGAGATGTTAGAACGTCAGATGCGGGAATTTGAAGAAATCCTTATTAAAAATTACCATAAAAGTGACTAGATTTCAAAATTTTCTCAAAATTCAGTAAATTACGTTAGAAATTCAAAACTAACTTCATTAGAACGGAAATCGTGTGCTCTTTCCGATGGTTTATCTATTTTTTTCGTACAATTATTCAAAACAATTCTATTGAGAAATTAGTGCAAAAAATCAACCAAAACAACACAAAACATTAAATAAAACATTTTCTAGAATAAAATTTTAAAATTCCGGCTTCGAGGTACATTGAGTCAACATTAAGACTACATGTGTGCCAAATTTCAAGGCTTAAGTGCGATAGACTCGTCTGGATAGCGCACACACACACACAAACATTGCCTTTTATAAGTATAGATGGATGCAATCACGTTTGAAGACAAAAAAAAGCACAAGAGAAATTAAAATTATATTTATATATATAGTTAAATATTTTACAAACAATTAAAACGCATATATATATATATATATATATATATATCTTTCCTTTCTTTCTGTTTTTTTTGGGGGGGGAGGGGGACCACAACCACAAAGAGCTACCTTCGCCCTGCCTTGGCATCTGGGGGTTAATTGAATAATTGGGTCGCTGGGACAATCAATTCGGGCACTAAGACACCCACATTATAGCATCCATTATATGGCACATATGACAATCCCTCAGACAGAGGTACGATTCTTCATCAGGGCCGGCCCCAACAAAAGCGGGGCCTTGCAACAAAATAATAATTTATTGCATCTTGGTAATTATTAAATTGCTCAGATTGGAAAACGACGTGATTAATAAATGAATATAATTTATGTGTAAGGAATATAAGAAATATATTCTTAAAAATAATTTTTGATAATTAAAATAATTTTTAAATTTAATATGAATAACGTACAAACTTTAATGCTAAAATCGTTAAAAACATTATCATACCCGAAATCAATAATGAAGTTAATTTAATAATAGTTAAATAGTCAATAATAATTATGAAAAGGGAAAGATTTAACCCTTCAGAAGTCGCGCGTATGTACGAGGTACTTGTATCGTGCATCGTGTTATTTTACAAAAATGAATGCAACTTTTATTTATGTAATCTGTATTTAATAGCTCCGTATTAAATAAAGATTATATAATTAAAAATTGCACTTAAATTTATAAAAGAACGATATAAGCAAGTAGTACAATGCACAATATAAGTATCTCCAACAATACGCGTGACTGCTGGAAGGTTAAATAATCCAAATATGTTATACTTAGTAATTTAGTGTTATACTAGACAAATAATAGTTCGAATTATATTAGATTTCGATTAAACATGCATTTTTCTGGCTTTTATAGAGGAAAATTCATTAATTATTCCATCGAATTAATTTTATCAGAAGTGTATTTTTCGATGCTGAGAAATGCTAGACCACTCAGGTCATCTTCCATGGTTGCTCGAGAAAATGACAATATTAATATCAGTTTACTGAATGAGCGTTTACAGCTAGCAACAGACACTGAAATTGTTAAAAGTACCTGAAGTGCATTCTCAGATTTGGGAAAACATCTTCACCGTAAGAAAGTATAAATTTTAAAACCTCTATAGCAATTTTTGAACAAAAGAAATGTTAAATATTTTTACACTTTTTGATTCAAATATGAAAGTACACAATTGTTTGTGTGCTTCCATTATTGTAGAGCGAGGACAGAAACGTACTGAATATTCAATACTAAATACGAATTACTGTAAATATATTTTACTGAGAGATAGAAGTATAAACTCAGATAAACTTATAAGTAACTTTAAATAATGCAGAGGTTGCTCAGTCATTGGGACTGAAGAGGATTTGATTATTGATGCAAGTGCTTATTAAATCATTTGGTATTCACATTTTGAAACAGCTATTTGAATATGATGATTGAATTCAAGCATTCCTTTTTAAATAAAAAAAAAAATCTTCAATTATTTTTTCCGAACACATGTTGTAGAAATGTGTGATGTCTTCCTACTTTTGTGAGAAAATATGAAAAACTGTTCAGTTTGAAAACTTTCAGTGCTAAAATTAAAATTATAAAATGAGAAAATAGGTTCAATTAGAGTTTCAAAACATGAAAGTCCTAGAAACTTTAAATAACTTTCAACCATACAGTCAATTGAAAGAGAAAGTCCCTCCGCCCTTTCAATTTTTCTGTCGATTTACGATTACAGTATTGAAATAAAATTTCATTCCGAATGAATAAGATTTTCTTTTAACTTAGATTATGAAATGAATTCTTAAAAGTTGAGCTCATTATTTCTTCATATTTAATAACAAATAGACCAAAAAGATAAAACTAATAAAAGATAATCTCCTGATCACAAACTTATCTACAATTATGCACAACCTACTGTGACTTTCGGTTTTAGGATATCTAAAGTGAATCAATCTTCAAAATGCTTCGCATATTTTAAAAGTTATCTAAATGATTTTGATATGTATTTTGTCAAAATAATGAAAAGATTCCAAATAAGTAACATTTTATAATGGAAACTTCACATTGTAAAATAGTAGAAAACACCAATTGTCCTTTGTTAAAAAAAAAAATCTTTTATCTGAAATGTATTCAATAATAACAAATAGCAAAAATATTGTACTACAAAAACCCCAAAGGAGAAACTACATTGTTTTTTAAATTGATAACCTATTATAGTATTAAAATTTTCTTTCTGGAAACATAAAAAGAAATGTTGTTTAATGAATAACTATAAAAAAAGAGATAAAAAATAGCATATCTGAAATTTGTCTGCAAGAACAAAAGTAGAATATTTTATTTTGCTGTACGGTTGATATTCTGAAAGCGAACGAGCTATTCAACTGAAAATTAAGCTTCCGAGAAGACTCATTGTGTTGTTCGTAATGTTTCACACAATCCAAATAATATTCCAGATTCAATATTTCAGATTCAGTGCTATTGGGAGCTCTGAGGGATAGATGTAACAGACTACCTTTTAACAAGTACCTACGATGAATTTATGTTGCTGAAAAACCACACTTAACAAGAAAAGAGAGAAACCCCTATGATATGTGCCTCATCATCACTTAGCAGTCCTACTGGGCACAAGATAAATACATGTGCTTAACATAGAGCTAGATAAAGAGAAGATGAGGAAGGAGGATTAAAATCTCTCTAAGTAACAGTTATTGCAAACATTACTGTCGAATGATTCTTAAGTTTATTGCATCACACCTTTTAGTCGGATCTGATTCAATTGCTGTCATATTTAAAGAAAAGTGTATTCTAAAATCGCATTTTCATGTTCTCTAATTTTTGTGTGCAATTATTATGGATGTTGCAGTCACCTCCTCTTTGTGTGTTCTGAGTTATAAAGGCCCGATTTAGAAGGCCTGTATAAGCGATATTGGATAGTTCCAAAAAGTCGCCCAAGAGGCTAGGCATTGTGTGTAATGGCTGCTACCCACCAAAAGGTCTAAATCTCTTATTAGGTACAAAAAGTCTTAAAAAGCTTCCCTTTCAACCCACGCAACGTCTGTTAACGCATGCACAATATATTTAACGAGTTTTTACCTGCTAGACTTGTTTATTAGATTTTTTTTTAAGTTTTTCTTGTATTTCGTGTAGAGCTTGCTGCCTGTCCTATCAAAGTGAAAACTTCAAGCCTCTTGCAGTACCTCAAAGTTTTGACTAAAAAATCTTAAAAAAATTCAGAGAAACTCTAGACACTGAATGGTAACTTCTGCGCAGTGATCCGAATCGAATTTCCAAAGTATTTTTTCGGCCTGTCCTATTGCAAATGGTCTCTCATGCTATAGTATAACATTATAAGCAGCAAGTACAATATGCACGGTGTATTTCCAAGGTTCAATTGACATGATGTACTTGATATGTGTCATATGATCACCAATCGAATTCATCATGTAGAAAAAATGATTAAAAACTAATTCCAAAAGAATTTTCTGAACCTTTACTAAGTTTATGTCACATTGTTCAGTGGGTTTTACTGGATTAAATAGGATTAAAGCGATGGCAAGATTCGTGTGTTTGATGGCATGATTCCTTTCTTGCAGTAGAATTCATACATGAGCTCGGGTAAGAGAACATAACATTCCCTTTTCCTGAAATTTCATTAATCTTAAAAATAATAAGTTTGTGATCAATAAATAGTCAGTAGATTATAATTTGTTAAATACTTGAGGAAATGGACGTTTGAGAAGTTTAAGGAAAATTGAAATTGAAAATTGAATTGAGAAGCCCACCATGCTACCTGATTACAAGTTTAAAATATCGAAAAATCAATATGTTATATTAATGCAGGGCCGGCTCCAGAATATTCGGCGCCCCCCTTGTATATATCGTATATTAGTACATATACTAAAAGATTTAAATATAATTAATTAACTGTACTTATTAACTATTATTATTAACCATTGGCTTATTAGATTATTATTCCATTGGCTTTCCTTTCTATTGTATTTCAATCGGCAGCCATATAACACACACAAATTTTCAAATTTATGATTAGGAATTGGTGCCCCTACACGCTCGGCGCCCCCCTTCATCTGTTCCCCTTGTGTCCAGCAGGATTGCTAAACGATGATGAGCCACATATATCAAAGGGGTTTCTCGTTTTTCTTGTAAAAAGTGTTGTTTTCCAGAATCTATAAATTCATCGTAGTAGCCCAGTGATACTGGGGTATGATCAGATATCACAAGACACAGCAATACAGGATATTAATTTTAATTAAGATTTCTTGGTTAAAAAACTATTTACAAGAAATATACAAAAGTAATATAATTCAAAAATCTGCCTAACTCAGGATGAGATAGCGAGAGTCAAAGTCAAACATTCAAAACTGGATTCAATCGCAGTTCTAGGTGTGAGTCTACTCGTAAGATAACTGATAAAGTTCAACTCAGGGCGAGTTCAAAGTCCGATGGCAGGAAATAGAAGTTTGACGGATTCTCCCGCGCAAGACGTTGAAATAACTCCAAAGAGTTATGTGGATTACCAAGGTAGGTAATTGGCAGTGAGGTATTGCGAGCTCACTTTTCGAGAATTATTCCGAAGAATTCTAAGATGCTTTCCAGCTCTCTAAGAGCTTATCCAGCCAAGGGTTGGCTATCGATTTTCACGGGACTGGGCGCCCGTACAAGTACAGAGTCTCAAGCTGAGACCTGACTTCAATATCACCGATCACGAGAATCGAGATTCGAATCGGAATCAGACTCCGAATTCAATCTCGTCTCAATCTCCCGTCTCGAGTCCTCCTCGCCGAGTCCCCCTCCCGTCTTCCAAATTCCAGCTTAAAAATCCCTTTGACCATCCCCTCTGAGGCGTGGCCGAAAGGTTAAGCCTCCATGAATTGTCCGGGTGACGAACAATTTAACCAACCACAAACATGCGCTTCGTTTCCCGTTTCATCATTCGAAATAGTCACAACGTAAAGAGTTCTTTTGTCGGTCAACCTGTGCGGTCTCTCAACGATTAGTCGGCACGGTCCCTTCAAACCCCTGCGGGTTATGTAGTACAGGGTTGTTTTTACGACATCGCGGCTTCCTTTCTCTTCTCGCTTTCGGCGAGTTCGTTGGGGGTCTGGTCTTGTGGGAACTGGGGGCTCCGGGGACCCCACAACTTCCCTCCCCTTGAAAGTGATTTTTTCGATAATTGAGGAGAAAAAATCATTTATCACACAGACTTGTTTACATTACCGTCAGAGGCAAATCACACACAAAAAAATTACGATACAATAAAAATACACTTCCTAATATTTAATACAATACATAAAAGATTCAAAATCTGAAATAAAAAATAATTATTTACATTTAACTCAAATTCTTCCCAACTTCTTTGCATTAACCTTTAGAATAAAGAAATAAATCAAAATTTAAGATATTTACAAACTATTCCTTCTACTCTTCTACTCAACTTCGCTGCGGCTAAGTGCATCAGCGTTTAGGTGTTTCTTCCCAGCTTTGTGAACAACTTTGTACTGAAATGGTTGTAAAGCCAGGGACCATCTCATGGGACGCTGATTTGTTCTAGCGTTAGAATTTAACCACACTAAAGGATTATGGTCGGTCTCAATGGTAAAATGTTGACCGTCCAAATAATACTTTAGTTTCTTAGTCCAGTTTACTCTTTCTTTTTTAACTTTGCCTTTGAGTACATTAGTCAGTGGGGCTGCAATTAGAGAAAAAATTTTCACGTAATGAGCATAATAACCTGCAAGGCCCAAGAATGCTCGAATTTGGGGTTTTGTCGTCGTGGTTGGAAAATCCACTACCGCCTTAATTTTTGCTTCGGCAGGCGACCTCACTCCTCCCCCTAAAATATGGCCTAAATATGTCGTGTGGTTCTGCGCAAACTTACATTTTGAATGTTTAATGGTGAGTTGCGCGTTTCCTATTCTTTTTAAAACCTCATCTACATGCTTCAGGTGGTCTTCCCAACTATCTGAAAAGATTGCTATATCGTCCAAGTATGGAACTGCGAAAGTGTCACAGTTTTCCAAAACTTGGGCCATCAATTTGCTAAAGAAATTCGCCCCGTTGACGAGCCCGAAAGGCATTCTCAAAGTAATGTAAGTACCAAAACTGGTAACAAAAGCTGAGTATCGTCGTGCTCGATCGCTCAGAGGAATTTGCCAATACCCCTTAGCCAAATCGATCACCGTGATGTACTTCGCGGCGGCCACCTTTTCTACGCGTTCTTCTATGTTTGGCAGAGGAAAAAATTGCGTGCTTACGTTCGCATTTAAAAGACGATAGTCTATGCATGGGCGCGGATCCTTCCCTGGTGACTCAACTAGAATCATGGGCGACGCATAGTCTGACTGTCCAATTTCAATTATGTTTAGATCTAACATTCGTTTAATTTCGCTTTTCAAAATCTCGTTCTGTCGTTGAAACGTACGATACGGTTCTGATCGAATGGGTTTATTGCTCATTAATTCAAAATCGTGTTCAACCAGATGATTTTTCCCGGGATCATTCTAGAAAATTTTTTGATGTCGGCCTAACAGTTGTTTAAGGCTCTCGATCTCGGTCAGACTAAGTCTCCCTTCTAATGCGCTGTCTGCTTTGATTCGTTCAAAATCATAAATGTTTGGATCCGAAACCGGGTACGGAATTGCCAATTCCTCCGTTTCACGTTCTTGCTTTTCCTCCTCTCCATTTCAATTAAATTTACTCGCTCTAGAATCTGATGGTACGGTTTTAATAAATTTACATGGTAAATTTGAGTTTTATTCTTTTTACTTTCCATCCTTACAATGTAATTTGTCTCAGAAAGTTTGCTTTCGATGACGCCAGGGCCAGTCCATTGCACTGCCATTTTATTCGGTTTGGAAGTGGCCAGTACTAATACTACGTCCCCGACACGAAATTCACGCTTGACCGCGTTTTCGTCGTACCAGACTTTCCGTTTATCTCTGACTTCTGTCGTGTTTGTTACCGCCAACTCCTGACAACGTCTCATCCGATTTATTAAATCAAATACATATTCGGTAACAGTCGAATCTTCCTCTTGGGGTTTGACCCAATGCTCATACAATAGAACTTCAGGAGTGCGTAAATTTTTTCTGTGGACAAGTTCAGCGGGTCTAAACACAGTACTATCGTGCATAATGGTTCGCAGAGCTAGCAAAGTTGCTGGAAGAATTTTCTCCCAGTCTTGTCCCTATTCTAAACATAACACTTTCAGCATTCGCTTGATCGTTCGGTGGCAGCGCTCCAGCGGGTTCGATTGAGGATGATGCACTGAGCTGTGCGTTACCTTAATCCCGAATCGATCAAAAATTTCTGCTGTCAGAAAGCTAGTGAAAGATGTTCCCAAGTCGCTTTGAATCTCTCGTGGGAAACCCATCCTACTAAATATCTCCAATAACGCGTCTGTTACGGAAACAGAGCTGATATCCGCGACCGTTATGGCATCGGGATATTTCGACGACATGCAAATTGCAGTTAGCAAGTAACTATTCCCTTTCGACGAGGTGGGCAGGGGGAATACTGCGTCGATGTTCATTTTCGAAAATACCTCCGTAATAATGGGCACAAGTTTCAGCGGAGCCTTAATTTTGTCTTTGTTTTCCACCATCCGTTGACACGGGTCGCAAGACCTAACATATCCTTCTATCTCTTTGATGCAGTGTGGCCAGAAATAATGCTTCAGCAAGCGATCTTTCGTTTTTCTTACACCGAGGTGTGACGAAGTCCCCTCGTGACGCAAGGCCAAAATTTTGTCTCGATAAACTTTAGGAATCACCACTTGTAAGTTAACGCTCCCAAAATGGTCTTTGGACTTCCTAAAAAGAATCTCCCCTTCTATTTGATACTCGGAATTTTCCTTCTCTGCTTGAAGGAAACAAGCCTGCAGGGTCGGACAATCTCTCTGCGCTTTCCATAACTCATCACCACTAACTTCCACTAATGTGCCATATTCCTTATCTTCGGGAGGCAAACTCATAGGGGTTGAATCTTCAGTAACAACAGCCGCGGGCTCTTCTGCGGAAGCGACTTGCCCTTCCTTTTCACGACTTCGCGAGGGGTCGGTTTTACGGGTTTGACTTCTCGTTACGACGGCATTCAAGTTTGGCTTCCGTTTCGCCTCAAGGATTAATTGATGCGTTTTATTTCTTAACAAATACCAGCCATTGTTCAGCTGCGCGTCAACTACTGCGGCTTTAGTTACAATGTAACCGAACTCAGGGCTCTGAAGCTCTACCTTAGCCAAAGGTAACCATTTGTAATTTAAATCGAGGGGCTGCTTAATCCAAACGACTTTCCCTGTAAAGTTTTCTGGGCGAACGTGGTTCCGGCTAACGATATCAATTGACGCACCTCTGTCGCTCAAAATATCCATCTCTTCGTCGATTACAAGAGCTTTGCTTAAGTACTGGGCGAACAAAGTTTCTACCAGCTCTGAAATTCCTACACGATTTATTAGCTCTTTGGTTTTATTTAGTTGCGGGCAATTCGGTCGTAAATGCGAGGTCTAATGGCAAATATAACACGCGGACGTCGTTCTTCGTTCGAATTTTTCATTTCTCCAATTCTCTTTTGGGGCAGATGATTTACTAAACTGATGTTCTGTTTTCTCTTCTCCTTTCGCGGGGTGTTCCTTTTTCGGCAAACTTGGTCTTGCCCTATCTAATGGTTTACGCTCTGCCACTCTTACAGGATTTATTTTCCGATTTCCTCTAACTGACTCATACTGGTCGAGTTTTCCGGCTAATACTAGTGGATCAATCAATTCTCCCCACTCGTCCAAGAAATGATCTTTAACGTCACTCGACACACGGCGTTTCAATTGATCGGCAATCATTAGATCCTTTAAACTTTTGAAATCTTTGACATTTAATCCTTCGACCCAACCGTCACAATAGTTCCTTAGTTCAAAAACTAATTCCTTCCAAAGGGCGCCTGGCCTTCTCTGATTTTGCGTGAATTTTATCCGAAAGGTCTCTGATTTCATCTTAAAACGGTCTAATAAAACCTTTTTTACATTTGTGTATTCCCGCATTTGCTCTTCAGGTTCTTTAATGATAATCTGCGCTCATTCGAGAGGCAGAAGAGAAATAAGTTGTGACACCCATTCCTCTTCCTCGACTCCTGCGGCCCTAGCCTGCCTTTCGAAAAGAGTCAAATAAAGAAAGATATCAGTATTTTGCGAATCGAACTTTTGGATTAGATCTTTAATTTCTCGCCGATTCCTACTCCCTTCACTACGCGTAGAATTTAGACTAGCAGTTTCTGCGGCACTAGCAATTTTCAATTTTTCTAATTCGTATGCTTTCTCTGTCTCGCGTTCTGCCCTAGCTACTTCTGCTTCGCGCTCTTTCCTAGCTATTTCTTTTTCGCGTTCTTGGACGATTACGTCTAACTGCCCCTTCGCGAACTCTTCTTCGTAATCTGGGGAATTTTTAATTTTCTTACATATATCAATGACTCTATTCTCAGGGATAATTTCAATTCCCAACTCATCCGCGAGCCTAGCCAGATCTACTTTCCGAAATTTTGCCAGAAATACCATTTCAAAATTTATACAAGATACACAATTCTACGAGAATACGACCTACACACAAATGCAAAACAAGCAAGTATACACAAAGTGACTATAAATTTCTAAACCTTACATTAAAATTACACATACAACAAATAACTAAAATTTCTATCATGCAAAATAACACACAAAATATAACACAACTTCAGAAATTTTAAAACAAGCCAATTTCCTATTGATTCCAATGAGAAAATTTTCCTAACATTTACGGAATAGATTTCGCCTAAATGTTAATTTAAAATACAAGATAATTGTTTTTATCTTTCAAAATTTTGTTTTCACGCAAGAACACAGATGGATGCACTTAACCCTACGAATTTGGTTTTCCAACAAAACATTACACTAATTTTCCGAAGAAAAATTTAAATCAAAAACAATTCTACCAGAGAGAATCTTAAAAATTTTCCTAATTTAGAAAAACAACACATATTCAACTTTAAACAATTCTAACACAGTTAACTTCAAACAATTAACCATTAACACAATTAGCTTACAGAAAACTAAATAGATTTTCTACACTAATTTTTAACTTTACGAAATGGATAAATTACGCATTCCTATACAGTGAATATGCCTCTGAAAGTAGAGAAAAACAAGCTTACCGTGGCGACGCTTGACATGGCCCAGATGAGAACTGCTGCACTGATATTGGAATCCGAGGCAATGGTTGCCTCCACGCGCACAATTCTTCGAGGCTTTGCCTCCACAATACTTGAAAGTCCAATTTCACACAGAATCGTCGCACACAGGGTTTCTAGCAGGCTTTCTTTTCACACAGCAGTGGCGGCTAGTGGCGTCTCTGCTTTCCCAACATTAATGGCGTTTCTCCTTTCCAAAGTAGTGGCGTCTCTGCTTTCAAAACAGTAGTCAGCAGTGGTGGCTCTCCTTTCAAAACAGTAGTCAGCGGTGGCGGCTCAGGTTTCCGGGCAGGGCTCCCCTGGTTCCTCCAAGCAGTAGAGTTCCGCATGCTTTCTGGTTTCTCCAAAATAGTAGAGGTCCGCAAGCTCTCCTGGTTTCTCCAAAGCACTGGCAGTACGTAGGATTTCTTTCCGTACGCACTTCTACGAGTAACTCACCGGGTAGGTATCACACAAGCTGCTACCAAAGTAGTATTGCTGTAAGGTCTTAACCAGAGATGCTGGGGTATGATCAGAAATCACGAGACACAGCAATACAGGATATTAATTTTAATTAAGATTTCTTGGTTAAGGAACTATTTACAAGAAATATACAAAAGTAATATCATTCAAAAATCTGCCTAGCTCAGGATGAGATAGCGAGAGTCAAAGTCAAAAATTCAAAACTGGATTCAGTCGCAGTTCTAGGTGTGAGTCTACTCGTAAGATAACTGATAAAGTTCAACTCAGGGCGAGTTAAAAGTCCGATGGCAGGAAATAGAAGTTTGACGGATTCTCCCGCGCAAGACGTTGAAATAACTTCCAAAGAGTTATGTGGATTACCAAGGTAGGTAATTGGCAGTGAGGTATTGCGAGCTCACTTTTCGAGAATTATTCCGAAGAATTCTAAGATGCTTTCCAGCTCTCTAGGAGCTTATCCAGCCAAGGGTTGGCTATCGATTTTCATGGGACTGGGCGCCCGTACAAGTACAGAGTCTCAAGCTGAGACCTGACTTCAATATCACCGATCACGAGAATCGAGATTCAAATCGGAATCAGACTCCGAATTCAATCTCGTCTCAATCTCCCGTCTCGAGTCCTCCTCGTCGAGTCCCCTCTCGTTTTCCAAATTCCAGCTTAAAAATCCCTTTGACCATCCCCTCTGAGGCGTGGCCGAAAGGTTAAGTCTCCATGAATTGTCCGGCTGACGAACAATTTAACCAACCACAAACATGCGCTCCTTTTCCCGTTTCATCACTGGAAAGAGTCACAACGTAAAGAGTTCTTTTGTCGGTCAACCTGTGCGGTCTCCCAACGGTCACTCGGCATGGTCCCTTCAAACCCCTCCGGGTTATGTAATACAGGGTTGTTTTTACGACATCGCGGCTTCCTTTCTCTTCTCTCTTTCGGCGAGTTCGTTGGGGGTCTGGTCTCGTGGGAACTGGGGTTCCGGGGCCCCACAGTAGGTACTTGCTAAAAGGTATTCTGTTAAATCTGTCCATCCCACTATCAATCAATCGCGGACACACACTTTGCGGTGCCCCTTTCTTATCTAGCTCTATGTTAAGCACATGCTTTTATCTTGTGCCCAGTAGGACTGCTAAGTGATGATGAGGCACATATCATCGGGGTTTCTCTCTTTTCTTGTTAAGTGTGGTTTTTCAGCAATTATAAATTCATCGTAGGTACTTGTTAAAAGCTAGTCTGTTACAGCTATCCCTCAGAGTTTAATCAATAGCAGTGAATCTAAAATATTGAATATTATTTAGATTTGTGAAACACTACGGACAACACAATGAGTCTTCTCGAAAGCTTAATTTTCAACTGAATAGTTCGTTCGCCTTCAGAATATCAGCTGTACAGCAAAATAAAATATTCTGCTTTTGTTCTTGGAGACAAATTTCAGATAGGCTATTTTTTATCTCTTTTTTATAGTTATTTATTAAACAACATTTCTTTTATTTCCAAAAAGAAAATTTTAATATTATTATAGGTTCTCAATTTAAACTACAGTGTAGTTTCCCCTTTGGTTTTTGTAGTACAAGATTTTGCTATTTGTTTTTATTATAAAATGTTACTATTTGGAATCTTTTTATTATTTTGACAAACTACATATCAAAATCATTTGGATAAGTTTTAAAATATACAAAGTATTTTGAAGATTGATTCACTTTAAATATCCTAAAGCCGAAAGTCACAGTAGGTTGTGCAATTATGGATAAGTTTATGATCCGGTGATTGTCTTTTTTCAGTTTTATCTTTTTGGTCTATTTGTTATTAAATATGAAAAAAATAATGAGCTCAACCTTTAAGAATTCATTTCATAATCTAAGTTAAAAGAAAATTTAATTCATTCGGTATGAAATTTTATTTCAATACTGTAATCGTAAATCGACAGAAAAATTGAAAGGGTGGGAGGGACTTTCTCTTTCAATTGACTGCATAGTTACAAGCTATTTAAAGTTTCTAGAACTTTCATGATTTGAAACTCTAATTGAACCTATTTTTCATTTTAATTTTAGTACTGAAAGTTTTCAAACTGAACAGTTTTTAATATTTCCTCACAGACGCAGGAAGACAGCACACATTTCCACAACATGTGTTCGCAAAATATAATTGAAGGATTTTTTTTTATTTAAAAAGGAATGCTTTAATTCAATTATCATATTCAAATAACTGTTTCAGAATGTGATTTAATTTGCACTTATATCAAATAATCGAATGCTCTTCAGTTCCAATGACTGAGCAACCTCTGCATTATTTAAAGTTACTTATAAGTTGATCTGAATTTATACTTTTATCTCTCAGTGAAATATATTTATTGAATCAGAACAACCCGAGAAGTAGTAGAAGAAAAGATCAATAACTCCACACTGGTAGGACAATTGCATCAAATTGGTAAACTAAAAAATCTAGACAAGTGAGGCCCACATGAACTGAACGAACAACAAAAGATTCGTCGCACTTCTTTTAAGCAAACGAAATGACCCATTACTGCATCGTGTTAAAAGTGGATTCTATACATCAACCGAAGACTTTCTGAACAGTGGTTGGACAAAGGAGAAGCACTAAAACACTTCCCAAAACCAAAATTGCATCAATAGAATATTATGGTTACATTTTGGTGGTCATCAAAGCGAATAATTTACTACAACTTTCTGAAGACAAGTGAAACCACTACGTCTGAAAAATACTGCAAAGAAATAGGCAAAATACAACAAGAATTGCTAAGTTTATAGCCAGCATTGATAAAAAGAAGAGGGTAAATTCTTCTCCATGACAATGACCGATCACATGTCTCACAAATCACTTTACGGATGTTGAATGAACTGGGGTATTAAACTCTACCTCACCTAGCCTATATACCTGACCCTTGTCCGCATGACTACCACTTTTTTTAAACTTGACATCTTTCTTAATGGTTAGGGGGTTCAACAACCATGAAGCAGCCACAAATGTCTTTAAAATTTTCATTAGTTCTAACTCACCAGAATTATGTTCTTCGATGAACAAACATGTTTCTTGTTGAAAAAGATGTATGGATTCTATTGGCTCTTACTTCAATTAAATAATGATTTCAAAACTATGGAATAATGCTTTAAACCTGATTCACAAAAGCTGCAATTATATTTTCACAAACCTAATAAATTTGTCTGATATTTTATGACATTTATACAATTGAAATGTAATTAAGATTACCATTAATTATGAATATATTTTATGACTAAATAAGATTTCGTAAAAAACACCAAATAATTAATAATAAATAATTAATAAATATAACTATAAATGTTGATTAACATTTAAATTATGAGCTTAATAATTTGTTTAATTCGTGCAGGATAAATAAAATATGAAAATTTTGAAAATCGAAATTTTTAATGCGTAAGACCTTAAATTGATTATCAGTATTTGAAAACAATAATAAAATATTACTAGAGCAGTAATTAATAGTAACATGAAATCTAATTAATTTTAACTATTACAACAGTGTCTCACAAGAATTTCATTTATTTTGTAATTAAAGTAAATCATATTTGTTTTAATTTGATAATTCAGGAACTTGCACACAAGAAACCACAGCACACGCGTAATTTTTTTTGTAGAAGTGAAAGTCGTATGAACATATTCTTGGAAGACAACAGAAGAATGCTTGTACAGAATGATGAAATCATGGAGAACAGAGTTACGAAACAAATACAGAAACTAGGGTTTAGTTTAATTTTATAAACGTCCCGTTTTGAAACAATCAGGGGGCTAATTTGGGACAGACCTTGTAATTTCGAACTGTGTTCAGAAGACGAGGACGACACCTGAGCCATCACCTCGTCTCCAAACTTCTATGCAGGAATCAGTAGGAGGACGTTTAACCCTCGACGGCATATTTAACCAAGCCCACATACACATCGGATCTTTGGGAGAATCGAGTATTGAACCTTGAAGCTTCCGAAGCTTCAGATCTTAAGATCTTCGAGATCTTAACAACCTAATCTGCAACACTCAGGGAAGAACAGAATACGGATGATTTTTGGAAACAACTCCTAGAACAGAAAATATCACATTAATTGCACCGTTGAGAAATAGACGACTTTCCCCAGAAGATTTTGCTCAAAAGCAGCAGATTTTAGCATGGAATTTACTAGTTTATAATTTCACTGAATAAATATTTTAAACAAGGGATTGTCTCCATAGTTAAACTATCGATTATATAATGAAAAGAAGAGATGAAATCGAACTTTAAAGCTACACTTTGAAAAAAATTGTTTTATTTTATAGCAAGATCATTACAACATCCTTCCTACGTGGAGGGAATGCCCAAAAGAGATAGAAGTTTGGTCAGAGGGAAAGTGCCCTTTTTAAGAATGGCTAAAGATCAGGTGAGTGATTAAAGGCAACTATGATAAAAAATGTAGACCCATGAGTGGAATAGGGTGCAATTTAAACACTGACAGTGCAGCGGAAAAAATTATCACTCTCTCTCACACACAAAAGCATTTCATTTATATATAAGATTTAACTTGTGGATTTAATGCATATTAACTAGTTGCTACAGAAAATAGCAAAGCAAATGGTTAGTCATAAATTGAGATTAGAATTAGGTAGTTAAATAAGTTTTAATGTATGAAACGCTGATTCAAACTGAGTGATTAATGAATTCCTTTCAGTTCATAGAATCTTGAATAATTAAAGGAGAACAAAAGCCTTTTAAAGTAGTAAAATCCTCTAACCATATATGTGATAAACGAGTTATTTATGTAGGCTGACGAGTGTGAAGTATTTTGATTTTGTTTTATCTCAATTAATAGTTCAAATAGATTTGGAAGAAAAACAGGCAAAACAGTGAACACTTTCTTTATTGAAATTAGTATTTAAGTGTTTGAATTCGAAATATATTAGTGGCACGTACAACTGTATGTATAACAAGCTCTTCTCATAGATATGCAGAATGATAATTTTTCTAAAATTTATAGCTAACACGAAACATTGTGTATGGTTGACTAAAGCTTAACCTCGATCCATTTTCTTTTTAAAGATTAGAAATATGGTAATAAATGTTTGAAAATGAATTGTACGGAAATGAGTTTCTGAAGATTCATTAAAATCAGTGATACTTGCATTGTTAACAGATCGAGGTTATGCTATTTGGTGCTTCACATTCCGATTAACATGAAAAGTGTCTATTATTAGGATGAACTACAGCACAGATAATGATTTTCCAGTTTTGAAGTTGCATGGATGATTGAGAAGCTCCATAAGGGCAAAGGAATAATACAGTGATGCATTCTATGTGTCTAAAAGGCTACTTTGTGTTTGGCAGGTTGCTAAATGATGCGTTTCACTTTACTACACCACTTACTAGCTTAAAAGATGAGTGATTTTTGGTGAGTTGAATATGATAATTGCGAACACTTAAGTGATTTTAATAACACGAGTCTCTGATGTTGAGAAGAAAATTGCAGTGTTGTATGATCATATCAAAAGTCGTGAAAAGTAAAAACAATGATTTTTGTAGAAATGAGTGCCTATAATACATACATTATAAAATCATGTGTGTTATAAATCAACAGATTCCGATTGGTCAAGTTGAGAAAGTATCAATTCCCTTTTCAATCTAAATATTTGATCTCTCAATTGTTCGATGTTTTCTGCTGCTGTTGGTTGCTCTGTGAAATTATTATTTTCACTCGATAGGACATTGTTGTCAGAATATACTGAACTTGAGGAATTTGCGGAATTATCAGTACTAGAAAGTGGCAACACCCCATTTCTTTTATCGCAGCTCCTGATAGATCTGTTTTCTAATTGCAGAGCTGTTTCACTACCTGGATTACTTGTATTAAAGGATACTGCATCAGCAACACATGCATTTTCTTCTCTATTGCTATTTTCATGATCATCTATCATTAAAGTAGAAGAAGCCTGAACTTCTGAAAACGTCAGTTCTATTGGATTTAAGGAATATTCGGTCAAAGGAGTATCTGCGTCGCTTGCTGGAATATCAAAATCTTTTCGACTGTCACTGGTTCGAGCTGAATCACTAATAGTTTCACCACACATGCTACTACTGCTACTACTTGATACTGCGCTAGTACAACTTCTCCTTGAGGAAAGTTCGCAAAATGTAGAATTTTCAGGATCTTTAGAATGGCTCGGATTTCCGTATCGATGATTACTTTGAAAATCTGAAGATTCTTGAGTCGATGTACTCGTATCTTCACAAGACACATAGTTTGATGTGTTATTTTCCAGTGATTTTGTCGTACTTTTAATGCTACTTATTCCATTATTTGAAGAAGATATAAAATCCTCTAATGGAGTGGAAAAGGAAGTACTTTCATTTAAAGGAGCTGTAGTCCAGTTACAATCTGACTGACTGCTTTCTTCTAGAGAAATCTGATTTAAGGATTTTGCTGAACTTATAGGCTGGTTAGTATCATCTTGTTTCGATTCATCACAGAATAGTTTGGGTTCAGATCTCAACTGTTTCTCTACAGGATGGTATAATAAACTAGAAGAAGCAGTAAATTGAGTATTGTTAGATGCTTGGGGAGTTTTTGGCTCATTAAGCGTTCTATCGGATAGAAAATTTCTAACTGGTTTGGAACACATGGCAGATGTTTCTTCGAGATGCCCAATTGTTGTTAAGCTCGCTCTAAGAGGTGAACAGCTAATCTCTTTTAACTGTCCAGGTATATGTTGAACCTATAATAGAACAAACAATAGTATAAGCGCTTAATTATATATATGATGGGTAAATTTAATTTACCATTCATTTATGAACTACTGACTAAGACATGGTCAACAGAGGTATGGACGATGTTATGTATAAGACCAGTGGCGGCTCGTGTTATGTAATCTTGGGGGTGCTGTAATTTTAATCCTTCACTGTGCAGTGATGCATATTTGTATCATTTACATTTTTTATTAACTTTGAGTAGTTACATATTCAATGAATAAACTAAAAACATTTTTTCTCTTCTAATAATTTGTAAGTATTTTAACAAATTAATTTTAATAAAAAATTAAAATTAAAAATTTGTTTCCCATTCCCTTTTTCTATATTCCTTACTACATTTCTAAAGATTCACACAGCTGATGCTGAACAATAAAATGATAGTATAAAATAATTTTTTTATCAATTACAACAAGAAAAAACGTAATGGTATAGCTTCATATAAAAATAAGAATAAGATAATATTATTTATTAGTATTATTAAAATTACTTAAAAATAAAACCTATTCTTCTTGTTTTGTTTCCAGCGAAAAAATTAAAAACATGGACCTTGATGTTTTCATGACGATTACAAACAGCTTTACTCTTTGAAATCAAAACAGCTACATATAACCTATCCCGATTAATATTGTTTGCGTCAGAAAATATTTTATTATTTTCGTTAATGTTAAATGGTAGACTTCAAGTTCTGATGTACTAAGTAGTAATGGGAATTGCCAAGATGAAAAAAAGAGTAATTTATTATATTACATATATCTAAAGGTGAACTGTGATATTTTAAAATGGGAATACACTTATCAATATTCTTTCAGAAATTCTGTTCCTTGAAGCGAAGCGTGTTTTATTCCATATCGTGGCTTCTTAAACTATGGATCAAGATCCTAAATAGGATGGTACAGAATATTGAGGGTTGCGAAAATTTTGAAAACATTTGTAACAAAGAAAAATTATATATTTTTATTTATAGCTGAAAATAATCGAAAAAATCCTTTGGATTGCGAGAAATTTCATTCAAATTTAATTAATATAAAATAAAACTTTTTCAATTGAATATTTATTTATGATTAATTATTCTTTATTTCTTTACTCATTTGCAAAGTTTTGGCTCGTGAAAAAAATTTCCGCTGCACAAAAATTTTTGAAACTCCTTTTATAGCTAATATGGTGCTGCGGATCACACAGTTCCCCCTTCAGCTTGAAAACGTGATAGGAGAAAGAAAAGGAAAGCTTCCGCTCTGTAACTACTCATGCGCGCAGGCTGAATTCGGCGCTGCAACGTTCCACGGTTCCAGTTACTTGTAGTTACTTTTTCCTCTGCGCATAATCTTCGGGTAGTGAAAAAATAAGACAGAGAACCCAGTTTTCTGCCTCAGTTTTTACTCGCGGTTTATTTGAAGATCGAAATTGTTTAATGTAAAATTTGGTTAGACTGTTGATAGATTTAAGTATTAAATGGGAAATAATATAAATTGATTAAATTTTCATAATGAAAAAAGTTGGGGGTGCTGCAGTACCACAGTCCCTATGCACGAGCCGTCCCTGTATAAGACGATGGAATGTCTTCTCAGCCTTTTGGCGAAGATTAAAGTGAAGCGTTGTCTATCACAATGGATAGCGAAAAACTTATTTCTTTTACATTGTAAATGAAGAGCCAAATTCTAATTAAAAAGGTTATTGGTAAACGATACGTAGACAAATGCTTATCTCAACAAATATAATGAGAGTTAATCATTTATGATATAGATCATACATGTGAAACACAATACTGTATCACGAAAATAAGTTTTAAAAGAGACAAAGTCTGGCATATAGATAGATAATGCCATTTTACAAAAAAAATATTTCAAGCTATAAAGGGATCAAATAATAGATAAAATATAAGTATCGAAACATTGGTCGTATAATACGAGGATGGATTCAAAAAAAAGTTTATAAAGGTAATAAAAAATTATTTATTAACATTAGGCAGAAAATACAAAAGGAAATTAAGAGGCATACTTGCCGATCACTTTCCGCATAATCATAAAATCTATTTAGGAATTTATCTGAACGCAGAACTAACTTGTTTAACCTGGCTTGGTAGAAATAACATCCCAGCCCATTGAGCCAGTTCTCGGCATCTGTTTCATATCACTGTCTGAAAAGAACCTTATTCCAGATAAGTGTTCCTTCAATTTCGGAAAAAGGAAATAGTCACTGGGCCATCGTGAAGCCATCCGACGAAAACGCCCTGGTATGTTGAGTGATGGTGTCATCCTCCTGCGTGACAATACCGATACTCCTCGCAAAACTAAAGAATTGCTACCAAAGTTCAAGTGGCAAGTCTGCCCCCCCCCATACAGCCCAGATTTGCCACCCAATCTGGGTTCCAAACACCTATCTAGAAGAAGGTTCACTTCAAACAGTGATGTGAAAACAGCTGCTGTGAACTGGCTCAATGGGCAGAGACGTGATTTTTTCTAAGCCGGGTTAAACAAGTTGGACAAGTTGGTCCTGCGTTCAGATAAATGACAAACTAGATTTGGTGATTGTGTGGAAAAGTGATAGGCAAGATGCTTCTTAATTCCCTTTTGTATTTTTTGTCCATTGTTAATAAATAATTTTTTATTACCCTTGTAAACTTTTTTGGGATCCATCTTTGTATAATATAAAACAAGGGTTAAATATTACAAGATTTGAAGTGATTCATTGCTTAATTTGGTTCATACTAGGCTAATTTCTTGCTGTAGGGGAAACTAGGGATACTTGACCCTACGTGATTTTCTAAGATTGTGAGATAATTGGTAATTTGTGTGTGCCATTTTTATTTGATCTTCTGTCATTTGGTCTATTGGAGGGGGTTTCTATTCCAAGCTGAAAGGTCATCTTAATGGTATGTAGGTAAATATATTTTGGGGGTACAAAAGTAAATTTTCACTTTTTCATTCCTCAGTGGATAAGAAGTTTACTACTGAATATATGATGAATTAAAATATTTCTGAGTTTTAAACATACTTATAACTTTAATTTGATGTACTATGTTATGCAGAATCTTAATTCTAAGTAGTTTAATTTTTAGATTATTTAGAAAAAGTCAAGTTAATTAAGTCAAGTTATAACTTGATTAAAAACCCTTTTAATCAAGTTATTTCTATTGACCATATCAAAAGCTATTGCAGCTCCGATGTCGCAGCCGACCGAAGCACATTTTGTAGTTGGGGTCAGTTTTCTGGCGCGTGGAGTTTGTTGGCAAAATGGCAACTCAAATATAGAGAATAATTATTAGGGTAGTCCAAAAAAAGCCTTTTTTTTTAAAAAAAGATTTTTATTGACACTACACTCCTATTTTGTTCCATCTATGTAAAAAATAATTATTGTGAAGTTTGAGCTCATAATTGTAATATTTAAGGGTTAAGGGCCGCACCCTCACAGTTCTGTGTTTGTCTATTTTATGATATAGATTTAGAAGTAATCAAAACTCGAGCTAGGAAAACATACAGTCTTAGGTTGTTGAAATTTCTAACATTTTGTAAGTTAAAAATAATACAAGTGACATTTAAACAGCAATGGGTGTGCTATGTGCTTGTGCCAGCGCCTGCTAAACATCTGCTTTTTGCAATCGGGATAAACTCGTCGGTGTTATTCGATAACCTGCAACAAGAATTGTAGTTGGTTTTCACTGTGTGTTATTTTCCCATTAAACTCTTTTATGAGGGCTATACTCCTTCCAGCATGATCATTAACAACTGGAATTCCTTCAATAATTTTTAGTGCTTTGTAATAATGCTCCTGATGCTCCCAGATTTGTGGATCTAAGTGAAGGAACGTATTGGATAAACTCATTCTTTTAAATAACAAAGTCCTCAAATTTCATGTCCATAAAAGCTTTGAGCTTAATGTCAGGGCGTTTTGCAAGATTATTTTTTCCATTTACTTCTTTCATAGCCTTTATCATTTGCCTTTTAATGCAATGAGGTACTTAATTGTCAAAAAGAGCTAATGCCACAAGATTCTCTGATAAATGCCAAAGGTGATTGGCTAGTTTTTCTGCTGCAACTTTGCTCATTTCTTCATCAATATTTTTAATATAATATAATATAATATAATATAATATAATATAATATAATATNATATAATATAATATAATATAATATAATATAATATAATATAATATAATCAATAACTTTTTGCAATAAAGATTTCATTGAATTAAAATCATTGTATGGTGCATTTTGAGGTACAGGAGCTGTCATCCAAGCTTTTAAATACACATGTATATATATATATCTTTTACAATCCTTTTTCTTCTGTTGGAGTGATGGTAAACTGGCAACTAAACATCCATATTTTAAGACAGTACAATATTTTTGACATCTATCGAGAGTTGTGCCATATATCTGATTCCACGAGAAGGGGTTTTACCGAGAAATATTAAAATCAGTTCAAGAAATTCTCGATAATCATCTCTTGAGTAGGAATAATGCAGTAATTTTTCAGCAAATTTAATTCTATCGCCCTTTATATCAGCCACTGGGCCAAAATGTCCTTATTATTGATTCGTGTCTTGTTCTTATCAATGAACTCCCAGTAGGCCTGGAATCTTTTAAAGAGAAGTACATCTGGTGCGGAAGAGAATCCCATGCATTTATTAAAAACTGAACCAATAATCAATTTCATGATGTGGTGTCGACATGCCAAATATAGTAGTGCCTGGTTCATTTTTTGTTCCAGTAAGACACAGGTGCCATTGCTTTGGCCAATATTCACACTCGTTGTGTCAAAGCACATAGAAGCTAAGCCCCAGTCCTGCAAAGCTCCATAAACTGCAACAGCTTGATTTTCTCCGGTTCCTGATGCAAGTTTGGTCACTGTAAGTAATTGATGGACACTTTTTCCAGATACTATGAGAGGAAGTCTATCGACTATTTTCCCAGTTAAGTTTTGTAACAGTTTACCATCCCAGTGAACTGTTAATTTAGAATTATGTTCCTGGAATTCAGTTTTCAGCTGCTGAAGCATATTAGAGCGGCGTTTCATTCTTTCTCGACGAATAGAAGTTCTGCTTAGAGTAATGTCATCCACTTCACAACCCAAACTCCTTGCCGTTTCAGAAACAACAAACGCAGCCTTGCGATCTGAAACTTTTGTCCTGCCTAAAGCTGCTGCCAAATATGTTGTCATAACTTTCATTCGCCCTTTGTTTCCTTTTTGCATATCAACTTCTTTTACTGTAAATGTTGCTTGTTCTTCTTGTTAGAACACATCTGACTCATCAGCAGAAACCAATTGCACAGTCCACCGTCTTTACTCTTTTGTGTCACCATGTTTCTATTTCTGTTTTTCTTCTATAACCTCTATTGTTCAAATAGTTTTTCTAGCTTTGGTTGACAATTTCTGAGTTCCTGCACAGGTATTCTGGCATATATTTATATTTACAGAAAATATTTTATATATTTATATTTACAGAAAATATTTTATATATTTATATTTACAGAAGGTTACAGTTAAAACAGTTTATATAAAAATGACGTTTTTATAATGTAATTATCTTTTGTTGATTACAATAGCAATTTTATTTGTGTTTAGTTTGGTTTTTTGCCAACACGCTCACTATTGGAGAATGATGCAAACTTGATCTGCATTGAGCTACCTAATAATATTATTGAAATGTTTTCAAATTTTGTCTTATTTACTTTTTAATACATTGGAACAAAATATGAGGGTAGGACCTAAAAAATGTTCATTTTCAAAATTTTGGACCACCCTAATAATTATTTAAAAATTGTTTCTAGTAATAATTTACTGAATAAAATTTTTTTTAATATGGTAATTTCAAATAATGAAAATAAATATATTAGTAAGAATTTTAAAAAGAAATGAAATTTAATCAATCTATTTTTTCCTCGCCGGAAAGAAAATTTTATTTATTTATTTATTATTCGAATAAAAATATTTTGCTCGAACTATTTGTCATCGTTTTGGTTTTATTTAACGATTTGTCATTTCTATTGAGTTTGTCTTTCTTTCTTGATTTGAATTTTTTCTTAAAATATATTTTTATTCTTTTGCTTTTATTTTTCTTTAAATATTAGAAGAACCGAGTATGTCTATTAAGCTTCTCTATTTTTAGCTTTGTACAACTCTTTTTGGCTCCTTTTTTCATTTTGAATCTATTCTTTTTTCTATAATTTTCTAAAATTGGTATTTCTTTAACGCGCTAACAATGCTGCTAGGTTCCCAGTTCCATTGCTGTAATTTTTCATTTAATTAAATAAATATTTTAATTCTTTATTAAATTTTGAACTAATTTAATTTATTAACTGGATTTTATTAATAACAACTGCGTTTTATAGATTCCATGTTATTTTTTTATTAGTTTCATTAATATTTTTCGATAATAAACACCTTTTGTAATTCATTAGTATTAACCTAATATCTGAATTATCAAAAGAATTTAAATACTCTTTGCATGTAGGGTCAAGTATCCCTAGATTAGGGTCAAGTTTCCCTAAGGTTAGGGATACTTTACCCTAGGCGATTTCATGAAATATATTTATTTTATGATTAAATGAGATATCATTTTAGCATAAGTACATTTATCTTTCTTAAAAACAAATCTTTTTATCATGATAAAAATCCAAATATTTGAGAAATATAAGAAAAAGTAAAAGTAGGGTCAAGTATCCCTACTTTTCCCTATGTAATGCTTGAGATTGATTATATAAACACCGACAGAAATATTCAATTAAACTTAAATTTGAAATACAACTTTATTTAAGAACAAGTAAACGAACAAACAAAAAACAAAAATAGAATGAAGTTACAGAATGACAATTTACAGATTTTCGGTTGATTAAAGTTCTGAAGAATTTGCCATCTGAGAATAACTTGGACTCCTTGTAAAGTCATCGCCTCTAAAACTAATGCGCGTAGTTTATAATGCTTACACTTGCATTACCATCCATTGCGCTTTGGTTGAAAAAAAATGAAGCAGTGCTTCTTTTGTGTAATTTTTAATCTAAAACTCAAATAGGGAGAGGATATATAAATATTATATTACCTTGCAAACAATATCCCTTGGGTGGTTTGTGGAAGTGGAAGGGATCTGAAGAGCTACTTGATGGATAGCGCTGAACGCAGAAGCTATGGTCGGCCGACTCGTGCACCAAACATCATCACTGCCAGTAGAAGAATAATCTTTATATTCGGATATCCACGGAGGGAGACCGTCGTCACTTTCGTCGTCCTAAGATATAAAGTATTTTGAAATGGAAGTGATTATTTGCAGGTACTGTACCTGCGGATAAAACGTTATTTGCAGGTACTATACCTACACATAATTCGTTATTTACAGGTACTGTACCTGCGGATAAAACATTATTTGCAGGTACTGTTAAATTCAAAATCATTCTGTAGGACTTTTTTAGGGAGTTTATTTTCCCTATTCTCTACAAGAGTGTTCTTTTTTATACTTGAGATTATGAAATTTAATGTTATTTTGCGAGATTTTTTGTTATTTCAGCGGAAACACCAGAGATGCTTTTGGTTTCTGTTATCTGGTTTCCCATGATTCTGATTTAATTTTCAGTAAACGCTTCAAAATTTTTGAAGCGTTTGTTGATGAAATTGCAGCTATTTAAAAAAAAAATCAAATTTCTAGTTATGAATATATCCTAAATATATCTAGTATATCTTAAAACATGAGTTATTCATCATCAAGGAATTTTAAAAACTCCTTGCAGTTAACGGAGATCCAAAATCAATAGTATAAATCTTCTTTAACACCAATGTAAATTGTTTTAAAACTTCAACAAAAATGTGAATTTTCTTTGAAAAAAGGGCTGAATTAACTGCCATTTAAAGCTTTAACAAATAACAGATCTAAAAATATGAAAGTAACTATCCACGTACGATTCTAAGTAGAAGTCTAGTTGGTATGGTTGTTAGAGCACCGGCTTCGCGTTTTACAGAACGCGGGTTCGAATCCTGTCGGATGTTGTTATTGCAGCTTGCTGTTCGGATAATGTATTTTAAAGTTATGCCTGTGAAATTCAGTATTTAATTTAATTTTACTCCTTTTTTGAAACCCAAATTATTATCAGACAAATTTAAAATAACTTTTATTCCAATTTCCTTCTAATAAATGCATGAATTGTTTAATTACATTTATTTTCTGCATTTTAGTCGTTAATTTACAATTCATTATTACAAACAAAATGCGTCATATATTAAAGACTATAAAATAGAAAAAGTGTGCTGATTTGTTCTCAAATTCACTAATAGATGGCGCCACCCGTATTGAATGTTTAATTGAATTTACTGATTAACTAATAATTAAGCTCTAAAAATATTAAAATATTGTAATTTAAATTATTATTAACATCAGAAAACCAAGTATTATTTTCTGTAGCTTTTACAAATTTTAGACACATCATGAGAATAAGTACGATTTGTGGGTTACAAGAACACTGAATAACATATTTTGTTTTCAAAATATTTCTTTTAAGGATAAATTTAAATGCAAACTAGTTTTCTTCACTATAAAATTGTCCAGTGAATTAACTGTCACGGTGAGTGATAAAAGTCATTCCAGACTTCCAGATTCTTTAGCATCCTTGAGAGTAAAGAGGAGAGAGTAACAAAGATAAATCTTGTTTACAGTCTTAGAAATTATTAATTTGTTCTCTCACAAAGTGAATGAATCCTGAGTTTTAGCGACCGTCGGCATACCATTGAATCATCCGTAACTTTGTCCGCATACCTTTCAGAAACCTGAGGATAAATTATTGCTAGTGAAACATATTTTGAATTCAAATAATGAATAGCATATCTCATTCCTTATATGCCAGTAAGCTTTATTTGTATGGAAATTTTAAACCCACAGAACAATACTGCTATACACTGAAGTAAGAAACACAAGTGTTTTGAATTAAGTTTAGCGAAAAGACTTAAGGTTAATATTGTAGAAACATTTCCATTTTTTTCCCTTTCTTGTAGATTTGTAATTGATTTTACTATTAAATATATTTATATTTTGTTATCGTGAGTTTTCTCAATTTCGTAAAACAATAGCATGTTTTTACGATAAAGGTGACTTCAAGTTTACTGAAACAAACTTACGCATCAGTGACCAGTTTTTATTTTATGCGAACTTTTCTAAGCAGCTGAACTTGTTTAACAGGTAAATGTTATTTTTAGATTTTTATGTGTAATACTTGCAATAATTGATAAATGATTGTATGGCTCAGATGGCTGTGAATACTGATAACAAATTAAGATTTGTTTTTGCTTCTCTGCTTTTTTAATGATTAGAAATTAGTTGGAGTGATTAAGAGCTCGAAAGTGATTCAGTGTGGATTATAAGTTCTGTTTAAAGGGGGAAAATGTTATTTTGATGACACTTACTTGACTGTGATCACTAACAGTTGGTTTCCGCACTGGAGTTGGAGTAAGTCCAATCTTCACTGCCAATCTGTTATATTCTTCGTCTAACTAAAATTAAAGGAACGCAATTATCTTTTTTTGTAATGAACGTGTACTTCAATAAAGTCTTCTGAAAAACCATTTGAACCAAAAAAAGTCACTTTACAAGTATGAAATCTTTCTTTCATGAGTGTTTGTACAATTTTAAGTACCGCTGAATGTATTTTGAGCTTTCATTTTAAAGTTCATTCTTATTAGACTTTAAAATTCGTCTAAAAATAACAATAAATAATTATACAATTGAAATTCCGCTCACTATATTTTGAGCTTTCAATTTAAAATCCATTAATTAATTTTCCATGAATTTAATAATCCATCAATGATCAATTTTATAATTCATTTCCAAGCAGAGGAAATTTCTTATATTCATCGAAATTTATATTTAATGAGATTTTTTTCTGCTAAACAAATCTATAGTTACATTCATTTAAAGGTATTTGAATTTTTTCATTTTATTATCAAATTAAATACACAGCTTCAATAATTAATGACTGCATAAGATATAACGGCTGTTTGAAGATACGAAGGGAAATACAAGTCCCAGAGAGGAAAAGCATAATAGGATAGAGTAATAGATTACTGAATATATGTGAGAGTAGTAACTATCTGTATAAATAACCGGAAAAAGTAATTTATCAAATTTCTGTATAAAAATTTCCAATCATATTTGAAACTTCTGATAAGACGTCAGTATTTTGTGGTGTTCTTTCGAAATTCATAATATCAGATGTTTGAGAGCAGTTTTTAATTTTTTCATCTCGTGTTTTTCTTTTCAAAGCAAATAATTCTTTTGATTTCAAGCACTACAAAAAATTATTCTTGGTTTCTTCAACTACCTACTCTTTGTATCTTAAATTAAAAAAAGGACATTTTAAAAAAGATATTGATTATATTTGATGTAAGTGAAGAAAAATCAGAACAAAATTTATTCAAATGTAATGAAGCAGTAACTAACATCTAAAGATGTTTCAGGAAATTTAACGACTATTTAATTTTACAACCAATAAACAAAAGATTACACTGGGAAACATTTTTTTTATCTTCTGTTGCATGAAATTTTTCAACTGATTTAAGATATTTTCCTACCGTTGAAATCCATTTATTCCTACAAGCTTTAGGTTTTATGCAGTTTGATTATTACTGTAACACAGAGCTTTTTTCATTCATTGGGCTAATTGGGCTGTAGCTCAGGGGCGCCACTGATCCAAAAGCGATTATAAAGTTACTAAACCGATTTATTTTAATTGTGAACAAATTTTTAAAAAATTATAATTTTAAATATGTTAAAAATATACAAATATGATTAGGGGACTGTAACTAGACAGCCATCGATTTTGTAATGTTACATAAACGTATATCGTATGCTATAAATTAAAATGCACATTTTTGTGTCAATTAAATAAATAATTATCAAAATCCTATTTTGAAAAGGCTCCACCTGCAAAACTGTAAGGTTTTCATCATAGGAACATTTTTACTCAATTATATTATTAGTTAGGTATTTTCATTGGGCCATAGGCGCTGAAATTCCTAGTTACTGTTTTGATGGGGCTCCAAAATATTCCAGCCCAGGGCGCACAAATTTGTTAAGATGGCCCTGCTGTAACATGGTCAAAAATTTCGGGATATCAACTGACGAATTACGCAGGCATAGTCACTCACTCTAATGGCTACGAGAGGTCATCCCTTGTTTAATATGTATTGCATAGCTTTAGGAAGACGTGAGCAGTACACTTCAGTTGTAGATGCGATAAGGAAATGACATATTCTCTTGAGTGGTAAATTCGGTGTCGGTTTTCAACAAAGTAGACAAGTGCATTTAGTGAAGTTCGTTTAAGATCTGATCGATGCCTTCATTAAGTAGATACAGATGTTTAAGCAGGCATAATGCATTCTGTTATATATGTAGTTGCTACAAACTTATTCGTCAAAGGCTCAATATTTCATTGTTAGTGAAACATGCTTATAAAGTCTTTGAAATTCCACTTGGGGACGAAGACAAATGGATTCCCTCATATTATATGTCATTATTATTGCAAGTAAATTATTCCTGATTGGACAGAAGGAAAACGAAAAGAAGGATCTTTCGGAAGTCCCATGGTTTTGGAAGAACACATAGATCATATAACTAACTGCTATTTTTTCCTGGTCAACACAAAGAGCATCTGCAAGAAAAATCGACACAAGTTCTCCCATCCGCTATTCGACCGATTAACCTACACTCTGAGCAACCATGGTTTTGGCTCATCTGGAGATGAACTGAGTAAGATCAACAAAATCAAGATGTTCTCGATATTCAGCTTCCAGAAGAAATGGTTTCAACGTCTTAGGATTCCACATCTGCTAGCGAGAGGTAGTGAGCCCCTCAGCAGTTTAGTCAAGCAGAATTGAATGGCCGTGCGTGAGATTTGGCCCTCTACAAAACTACATCTAAGGTATTAGCCTCCAGGCTAATTCTTGAAAAGAATTTGCTTGAATCCTCTACAAAATTTCTTCGTTTGCGAAAAGTTTCCAGATCTCTCTGGCCTTTTTTCAAAAGATATCAGTTTGTTTACTGCCATAATATCCCAAATGTTCTAGAAAAATTAGGTGTCACCTTATACAATCCAACAGAGTGTCAATTATGTTGTGGATAGCAATAAACGTAGTCTAAAATGTGTACTGATGCATAATGGCAATGTGTATCGGTGCCATTTGGCCACTCAGTGAATTTGCGAGAAACGCATGACGTCATTAAAATGTTCATTGACTTACTAAAATGTCACTGCATAACTACATCATTTATGTAGACCTGGAAATAGTCAACATTCTCCTTGGCCAATAGAAAGAATTCAAAAAATTTCCAGGCTGTCTTTCTACGTGGACAGCCGAGCTCGAAAAACTCTCGTGAAACTCTGGAAGAAGACATGCCAAACATTGTGAGTGCCCTGTTTGTCAACCGATAGGAGATCGTCATTCCTTTACTTCACCTCAAGTTTGTCAAGACATTGAATGCTGATGGTGAATGTTTTCAATATATAGTTTTTTATTTTCTGACTTTGTCTTTCGAGAAGATCAAAGCAGATGTGTTCGATGGACCTCAAATTCGTGTCCTTGTAAGTGATCATGAATTTGTCAGGAAGATGAATGAAAAGGAGAACTCTGCGTGGCTGTCTTTTAAGGCAGTTATACAAAATGTTCTTGGTAACAGAAAAACAGATTACTCTGAGATTCTGTTTTCTAGAATGCTGTTGGCTTTTTTTGCTCTTGTGCCCAACATGTCCTGTCTAGTTACCTTAAATAATTCCATGGAGTATCCTGGGACTGTAAGCGATGAACAGGGAAAGCGCTTTCATCAAGATTTCAAGACGATGGAAGAGCGCTTCCAAGGCCGCTGGGACAAACATATCATGGCGGGCTACTGCTGGATCATCAAGCGAGATTGCTCTCATAGAGTCTACAAATGTAAAAGTCACAAGCACAAATTCTTGCCTGCATAGTTCCACTTACTCTGCAATAGTAAGTTTTTGTCGTTTTATGAGTGTGTGTTATTTATAACATTGCATTATTTATAAGCTTATATGCTATTTATAAACTTCTAAATTAAGAAAGAACTAAAAATGACATTTTGTAAAAAAATCTGTAGCTTACAAAGAGAAACTAACTTCAGATTAGAAATCAACACACTCAAATTACGTAAGAACATGTGCTTATATAACTGTAACAAAGATTTTGTTCCCCAGTGTTATCAATGTTCTGGATGATTTAATAATAATTTATTTACGTATCTATACATGAAAAATAAGTATGATAAATACCTCTTTTAATTCTCTTTTCAAAGCTCTGTTTAATACTTCTGCACGATACAAAGACTCTCTGGGTTCATCTATTGCAAAACGGCGTGTTTTACATTCCACTTTAACACCTGGTGTTGCAACAACAGCTGCAGCGTCTGGGTTGAGTAAAATCGTATGAATCTAAACACAGAATAAATTATATTATTAAAGCCGTTGGACGGTCTGAAGCCATATTGTGTTTCATAAATAAAACTATCGCAGTTCTAATAAATTCAACTTAAATAATATTCTAATTATTTCAATAACATTAGAAATACTCCATATACCAATGGAATTACACTTAAACAAACTATATGTTGATTTCAATTGTATAAGCTGTTTACGTCTGAAGCATAGAATGATTATAATGCAGTTTGATTAATTTATAGAATGAGGGTATCTCATGCATGACAAATTCCTTCCCTGAAGGAGGAAGTTCGAAATCGTCCAGTACTAATAGATTGGTACTAGTTAACTGTTGAGTTCAGTATTAAGGCAGACACGAAATGAGGCTTTCTAAGGAAGACAAGGGGAACAGTGATGGAGCAATTTGAGAGATTAAGGTAATGTCTCGAATTACAATTCATTAACTGTATCTCAAAGATCAAAGTTTAATTGCTTTAAATGGACTTTCTAAATCGATAATGTTTCAAGATTTTTTATTATTTAAATATGTTAAATGTCTTTTAATATTTTTTCATCTCTTTTAAAACCCAACTGATGCCAAATTTAAAAATTAAAATGATCCATTTTATGATAATGTTAAGTGAGGATGCTAAAAGATGGCATTTTCTACTAAATATATACACCTTAAATCGGCATTTTCACGATATCGAATAGTTGAGCTCACAGTTGGTGAATGGCGAAGGGAATTTTCTCCTTTAAACATGAGGGCAACACTATATTCGAAAAATTGAAGAGATTAAATCACAGAGACGATCAAATACACTTCATTAAAACGGCTATAGCTCACGAAACTAACGATAGGCACATAAAATGTTGAAGAGACATTCTCAGGAATAAAAAACAGCAGCAATATAATTTGTAGCATTAGCTGTTACACAGAGATTGATCGTAGAAAACTTTGAACACTGTTCTCTTCAGAACTGATTGGATTTTCAGACCAACACCTTTATACCTGTTTTTAAGTGGATATAAAGAAATTATAGATATTTCTAGATGATAAAGCGAAGTATATTAACCATGTTTTCTACTTATAGATTGACACCATTTTCTAGAACCTGGATTTAGAACAAAACCCGACGATTTGTATAGCAGAATTAAGCACTGGAAATTCGTTAACTCTGTAAAGTTTCGTTTCTCATCTGTGACATTTTTATTGCTGGGAAGCAGTATAAATCTCTGCATTAAATGCATTTATTTACTTATGAAGTAAAGAAATGTTATTTAAAAACATTAAAAAAATTATCTAATCTTCACTATTCTTAAAAGGGAAATACTAGTGAACACAAATAAAAGCAAACATTTGAAACATGTGTCAAAATATTCTATGACAGAATTCATGTCGTGAATTCAAAATTTTTACAATTACCAGCAATAATCTACTCTTTATCTCAAGAAAAGAACTGTTTGTATAACTACTTACATATTATTTTTTGGGATTTTGTTGAATGTTTTGTAAAACTAATGCTTAACTAATGATTTAATTGATCATAAAAATTTACCTTTGGCACAAAGAGTATGCAAAGCGTCATAGTTGTCGAAACGAATATCAATGTAGACACCAGGACAAAGGTTAGAGTATAGCGTTCAGCTGGAATTACATTTGCTAGAGCTACAACAATAACGCTTGTGATGACAACATTGTAGACGCTCATTCCAATATACTGAGAATCATTGAGGGCAGGAACTTTGAC
Source organism: Araneus ventricosus (assembly GCA_013235015.1). Lineage (NCBI taxonomy): Eukaryota > Metazoa > Arthropoda > Arachnida > Araneae > Araneidae > Araneus > Araneus ventricosus. The sequence goes on from BGPR01000922.1 coordinate 50,494, forward strand.
ATGTCTAGTTTCCCACGCCATATAGCATCCAACAACCAGTAGAAATCCTTTGTATATGTATAAACTTCCTAACCATTTCACCATGTGAGCTGAACTGCAGTGTTCTCGTAAATTGAGATATACGACATTTCTTTCATCTTTGTTTACCTAGAATAAAGCAAAGATAAACAGACACTTGTAAAAATGTCTTCATTTGCTATTGAAAGATAGAAAATGCACATTTTCTGTACCCATTGTATGCTTAACTATTTGAATGCCAGATGGTAGTATTGAGCTTTTGGTTTTTTCTCAAAAACGCTCTGTTGACTAGCAGCTGAACTGAACTGAGTACATTTTATTACTTGAATGTAATAACCCTATATCAATTAGGGTGATTTACATGATTTTTTTACTGTTACGAATGGCATAGCTGTTGCTCAAGGAAATTTTTATTCAAAATTAACTAGAAGTTCAATTGACCATAAATGAATATTTAATGTAAAATTGAAGAAAGGCGATTGTTCCACCAGCTACTTTTCAGCGTAGAAATATGTAGTGTAATACATAAGCAACATGGCTATCAAGAATTTTCCAATTAGATTTTAGCAATCATACCTGTCCTTCAAATAGTTAAACTTCAAGTGTGTTACATTAATACGTATTTGTGTTACAAATGAGAAGATAATTCAAATACAGACTGGAGTAGTGTGGGATTTCGGGTGATATGAGCAACCCCTTTCGCCACACATCAATGGAATACCGATGTCGGATGAATTCCGCCAATGACAAAAGAATTATGATTTGGTAACAAAACAAATAATGGAGAAAGTCCAAACATGAAAAAGGTAAAGAAAAGAAAAAACAAACAAGCAGAATAAGGGCATTCATACACACATATAAATAGATAGTTCATGAAGATGAGAAGTGAGCTGAGCATTCAGTCAAGAATTCTGAAAAGTACATATCGCAGTGGCTTTTTCTGTTGTGTTGGAAACTTGACATATCAAAAAGATCTCGCCTTCTTCAAAATTCTTTAAAGATTTCAAACCACTACTGATTCTTTATCTGACCGTTTAAGATTTAAGAATATTCGATGTATTTCTAAAAGAAATATTTCTCGACCAGGGCACATTATACTTTTTTTAACACAGTAATTTAATTAAATATAAAGCGACTGTAATATTGTTATTGAAAATCATTTTTACATATTTATATACGGATAGCCTTTTAAGCATTTAGAATAAATGTATCTAAAACGTCTTTTATGTTTTTTTAATTGTAATAATTGAACAATACATCAAAAACGATATAAATTCCTTTTGCATTTCGAAGTAACCAATTTTCTTATTGATTTATTTTACGACGTGCCATCGTACCTTTCAAGGACAATAAATCGTTATCATGAAAAAGATACGGTCAAAACTTTCTGAATGAATTAATAAAGGTTACAAGAATTTTAGTTAATTCCTTTGCATTTTTACGAACAACAGATTTTATAAAACTCTGAAGTCACATGGCTAAAAGGTGGACAGTTTACTCAACTGTTTTAACTAATTTACTTAAGAAAAACTGTTACAATGGCAAACGCTTGACGGTTTATGCGTCTCACTTATTTAGACTTTTTCGATTAAATATAATCCGTGTGAAAACTTTCACACGAATACAAGCGTATTTTCCGTTTCCTTTAGTTTCACAATTTGGAACTAAATGCGTGTTTAAGAATAAATAATGATATAATTAAATAATAAATGATGCATTTCCGTATATAATTTATGTTTTGTTTATTTTTAAAAACATAAGATTGAAAGTAGTCGATATAATGCATAACATACTTGTTTTCCACATAATTTTAGGCACATTTTTGGAGAATTCAAGATATATTCATACAACAATTTCATTTTTTCGTTAAAAAATAAAATAAATTTTAAAATTCCGGTTACAGTTAACATGGTTTGAAAGAATGTGTTAAATTTGAATCTTTTTTCAGCCTAAAATCATTCGACTATTTTCAGGCTAATAAGTATTTTCTCCTATTACCCCATAGGCAAAATGAAAATATTTTGATTTTGAATATTGAAACAACATCTTGTTCATGAATTCATGATGCGTATATTCAAGCTCAATTTCGTCCATGATAAATTTTCGTTCTGCTTTATTTACATTCAACTGATATTTTTTCGAAATTGAAAGAATTTCTTATTTTACACGCATATTCAATGATTTTTCTTCTTTCAAACTTTTTTCAGGGATTACTTATGAGTTCCTACATGATGTCGAACAGTGTTACTCTATGTTAAATTAACAAATTTTCAATAAATATAGGAATCATTTTAGGCATGATTCGTTACTGTAATGGATTGATTGATGGTAATTTGCTTAGAAGAAGGGAATGCTTGAAGAGTTGCCAAGAAGCAATGAGCCAGTAACTACGGCAAACAGTATATTTTATGTTTATCACATTTTCCTGTTTCTTGCCACTTTCAACCAAACCACTTTCCAAGAGTGATGATCCCCCTTTCCATGTGATTGATATCCAACGCATTTCGTTCATGCGATACTGATTTTATGACATTTCATTATCCAATGAATTTACCAGTTCAGCAAAAATAAGCCTATATATTAATTGTTTGATCTTGCAATATGTTATATTTGATTCAACTAATATTGTGCTGGCAAAAGAGTAGTTAGACTCCAAAATAAGTTTGAACTAAAAACTTGGAACTTCGCACAATTTTAAGAGAGATGTGATATGCTTTTTTCTTTTAAGTCCATTTATTAAGTATGTGCAAATTGCAGAAAATTGAAAATTAACATATTGATTGTTTAAAAAATATTATCCAATTTAAGAGTTCATGTATATACCTTTTAATATTGATTTGAATATAGCAATGTGTCTAAGAACACAAGCAGCAGTTTTGAAGCAGTAAAATGCTTCTAAAGCGGAAATATTCTGTCAAAAGTAATTAAAATCACTTATTTTGTTCATGAGTTAAAAAAGAAAATTTTTAATTTTCAAAAGCTGCATGCAAAAGTTTTGATAACTTTAAATTTTATTCAACTTGCTTAGTATAGAAAGAATGACATATATGTGGGTGAAAAAAGAGAAAATTTTGCTTTTTACCTGCATAGATAAGCTGATAAGTTTCCGTTCCATTGGGTCGATAACTACCCACAAAATTATTAGTATGCAATCAATGAGGAGAAGAACACTCACCATTCCGAGAAGCTGCTGATCGTGTAAAAGCTTGAAAAAAGAAATAAAAACTTATAAAACGGATGTAACAATTTTAATAAAAGTAATATACTAGAAATATACCCAAATATTGCTAGAAAATGCTTATTTTGTGATTTGAAGAACATATTGTAGCACAGTATTGAAATCAGTAGCGTATCTATTCTATCAGATGATTTTTAAAACAGATTTTTACTAGTTTTAAACACTTTGACTTGCAAAAGCAAAACAAAACTATCATATGTGCCTACTGATATGCGTTCCCATATCGATTCTACAGCCCCGAAGCTAAATGAACTTCACAGGAAGACAATAATTAAAATCAAAACCAATTAATTAATATTTTTACGATTTCGAACAATGCAAGTAATTATCGAAATATTTTTTTAGTTTACGATGTTGATTTTTGAGTTGTGATGTTAATAAATTATCAAGTCAACATGTTTTAACCATAAGTGCTTAACAGTTTATTTTTTAAGAGTCAGAATTCACTCTTAAAAATAAAATGCGTGGACCAGGAAAATTCTGATACATTCTTATTTGCGTTGGAAATTTAAATCCAACAATATGTAGAATTTTTTGTGACATAATAAAGTAAGAAATTCAAATAACTTACTTTGCTTTTGACAATCCCAGTGTTCGCTCGAATGAATATATGATATACACGATATGTTTTGATGAACATGCAACCAAATGCCAGAGAAAATCCACCAGATAATAGAAAAGCTCGTGCCTTTCAAAATATATAAAAAAGAATAGTTTTTATACTGCCATATAATGCAATCAGAAATTTATTAACATTTACGTTGAAAAGAACAGCTTATCCTTTCATGTGAGTCACTTATAGTATCAGTTTAGTAGAACATGTTTACAAAAGAAGGAAAGTAACTATACACAAGGTAATTCAAAATGCATATTCCACTATTGTTTTCGTAAGAGACGAAAAGAAAATGATTATCTAAGTTAAAGAGTCTTTCTTGCGTAATTTATACACATTCTATACGGAATCATACATACATAAAAAGCTTTATATTGCATTTCGCACTTGCTTGATATCAAGAAATTTTTCAGTTAGAAAAATTCATTCATTCTCACATTTAGGTAGCTGGATATGGTAAATGTATTATTTCTGCTTAGAAAACTCAAATAGATATTTAAACTCCAAATTTAAGGATCATGCTACTGTATTTCTACAGAAGATATTAATATTTTATGAAAAAAGTGCTTGAAGGATTTTATGCATGAAACTAAGCTATATTTATCATAGGCCATCAATTAAAAAAATTAAAAATTATGCAAATATGGAATTTCTTAATAAAATTTAAAACATTATCCCAATTTTTGAGCATAAAATTTATGAATATATGTTATTTAGGCAGAAATAATTATTATCAAAGATCAAAGACTGACAGGAAAAAGTAATTTTCAGTCAGCAGTTAGAGAGTTCAATATAGCATTTCTATGGCATGCGAAATTTGTTTTAGGAATGGTACTCGTCTTTTCACAATTTTGCAAAGCTCCCTAATACATTGAAAATATAAATAAAAGAAAAAGCCCATAGTTCAATCAATATTCCATCTGAGAAGCAAAATTTGTTTTATTTTAACAATAAGGTTTTTCTCTCTGGTAATATTTCTACACATAAGAAGCACAGAAAATGCTTCTATTTAAATTTTTAGTCTTTGTATGCATAGAATACCTTTTTAAAATAAAGGATTTGGTCTATGGGGGTGAATAATTTAAATGTTGTTTCCCCTAAAATTTAGCTTACTCTAACTACCCATAGGAAGAAATGCTATCATAGTATTTATATGAATTACAATGGTAGTTTTAGTTCCTGTTTCAATACGAACCCGACACGTTATTCTCGCCCTTTTCTTATTTTGTAGGAAATCTTTTAAGATACCAATCATTCTTTGATATTAAAATGAATTTTCTTTTCAAATGCTTTTCTTAAAATTGCATTTCATTCAAGTACATTTTAAATCTTTAACTTTCTTAAATTGAATCTTGAAAAAAATACAAAAGGGGATTTTCAGTTTCATATACAGTAAGAAGATTTTAGTTTTTCCTTATTATATATTATCGAAATTTCTTATCTGTGATCAGGAAGAAAATAAACGATGTCATTTAAGTTTTGATAAACAAATTATACATTTTTCATCTAGCAAATTTAAAGCTATGCATTAAAAGTTGCATTAATAATTTTAATGTTATGTAGACACGTTAAAAAATAATTTTAACATGTCGAAAATGTGCCTCTACGGTTACTGGTACAAATGATAAGTACCGCCAGTTTACGTTCTAGTTGCTTTATTTTATCAGTAATTTTGATTTTGCACTTCAATTTTGAAATTGTTACATTAAAAATGCATCCATTAGAGCTTTTTTTGTTCTCGAGGATAATTCATCTCAAAATATAAAAGAGATACAAAATATTTGGTTATAGTGCATAGATAGGAAGAAAACAATTCGAAATCAAACGTGACTCTCAAAAATGACTTCTAAAATACGGAGATGAAGTGGAAAATACAGGGCGGTCATAAATTATTGAACCCATTTCAAAAGTTAATAAAAAAATAATAAAGTAACAACTGCATTTTTTTTAAAAATGAGAGAGCACATAAAAAAGTTTTTTTCAGATATGTGGGGTACCATTACGACTCACCGAGAGATTTCCATACGCAATGGCTACCGATAAGCAGATGCGCGTTTTCTGGTTTCTTTTTTAGTTTTTCTTGAATACCTCAAAAACTCTTCAGTTTTCTAATTGCAATTGATATAACAAATTAAAGAGCGTAAAATTCCCTACAAATGTATGCTTTTATTTTGCTTCTAGCTTTCATAGTTTCGCAGATAGTGGTTCTCAAAAATGGGAGATGTCCAATAATTTACGACCACCGTAACGGCGCATTACCTATCTGAAAAAGAACTTTTTAAAACGAGCTCTCGTTTAAAAAAACCCGTATTGCAACATTATTAGTTTTTAAAATTAATTCTTGAAATGGGTCCAATAATTTATGACCACCCTGTATTTTAGGCCATCACTTATGAATGTATACAAAAAGTACTTACTGAACATACGATGCGGAAATGATTGTCATCAAGCAATGTCCCATGATCCATGCCTAACAGGATGACTGTGATATAAACTAAAATGCAACCCACGATCACAAAATTATTCAAGTTTGGGCTTGATAGTTTTATAAACCTAGAAGAATAAAATGCATCGTAATTATCCTTCGTCTTACTGGATGCTTTCAAAGCAATGGTTTGAACAATTTTCGTCTATAAATGAAGATTTTTCCCAAGGAAAGATAAATGAGATTGGCATTAAATAAAAAATGATGAATAATAAGATATATAGAAGCACAGTGATTCAGATTTGAAAGAAGTCAAAAGAAATTATTTTAGATGAAAGACTGAAAGAAATGTAAGATACTCAGATTTAATATTTAGGAAGACTGACAATTTGACTTAATAAGTCATGCTTTTGGGTTTACTGAAATTAGTTTAAGCGAGAAAGAAAAATAGGTGAAAGATTTTGGGTTATATGCAGATATAGGATTTTATTATATTTATATATCATTTGAATGGATCCTTTTTCTTTTGAAAAATTTTGAGTAATAGTCTGAATCAAAATTTCTTAGACAAAACCATCATTATGTTACAAAATAAGTCTTAATTCACATCCACGTTCGCATCACGCAAAATTAATTGATAAAAGCTCAAGTTAAAATTTCGTAAGTAAACTTAATTAGAATTTCAATAGCATGTATACTCCTTTATCGTGTTTTACGCCTTTGATTATGATTCGAAAATGGGCGAAAGTTTAATCTTGAGAATTATTGTTCCTCGGACGGGAAAAAATGACTCGGCAAGCCGTGATCCATGGAGGTTTCAACAGCCATTACAGATCCTTGTGTTCATCCTTCTCGATAATAGATAATTGGGAAATCAAATCACCAATTTAATAACTAAAAGACAGAATATTTTCTATAGATTAGAAGTCGCAGGTTGCACATTTAAATTTCAGAAACCAATTTGGTTAAGTCCATTTTGTGATATATTGTGATATATATTTTTAATAATCTTCTTTTTATTTATTGAAGAAGTTTCTCGTTGCTTCATTAGAAGGTTTGCTTTGCTGATCAAATTAATAAACCAAAAGTTTTGAAATTAATCTATTGAAAAAACTAATTTTCTCAATTTTTTCTGGACTTAACCGCATTGGCTTCTGAACGACTCATATTATGTTTAATTTTTAAAGCATGTAAAAGATAGAAATTTGAGTATAATGTTAAAAAATTCAGGTCTACATTATTTACAAAAAGAAAAAGATCTCCACCTTCTTTTGTAATTTGATCAAGAAAATCTAATTTTAAAACTTTTTTTCTACAAATATTGTAGGAATGTATAATTAAACGGCATTTAGTACACAGGAAAAATCAGAATTATTCACAGTATTTAGAAAACTTTATGTAATTATTACGCTCAGATAAATAGTCCTGAATAATATCTAATGTATTTGAAGAGATTTTAGCTTGAAGCACTAGTAATCGATACTCTGGGAAGCGAAACTAATTATGATGAAAAATGGATAATTTCATGGAATTCTTCCTCTAGTCTTCAGATACTTATAAATTTAAATTGCGTCACTCACAGTTTTCTACGTGCTACCTACTTGCGTTGTCACTGTCTTAGAAAGAAGAAAGGCAATATAGGAACAGTGAAAATCTATGTTTGGGTTTAGAGAATGGTATTCATTGTCTACTAATGATTTTTTTGTGCATGGATCAGTAAAGATTATCAACTTCATTTGAAAGCAAAAATCACCTAGGATATCCATTAAGGAGCGCTGTAAAAAACCTAAAAATATGACCCTTTCAAGGGTTATGGTTATTTTCGAAACCACATTCTTTTTTATGTGGGTGATGGTCATATGGTAGTCTATTAGCAAACATACATTTTCTAATAAAAAGACGACTAATTGCAACACCAGCTCGATTATTCTTTTCTTATGGATTTATGCAAGAATAAACCTCGTTTTTACGAAGAGGAAGAAAATAAACAAATGTGTCTTTAAAAGGATTAGTGTTGAATTAAATTTTTTAATCGTCGACGCATATTTGAAAAAAAAATTCCCACTACTTAAAGCCCCCTGTCTATTAAAAAGGAGTCCTATAAAGAAACTCAGCAATGGAAATGTATTCCTTGGTAAAATGTTACATGATATGGTAAAAATGTATGTGGCGGCATTGTATAGTTTTGTCAGAAGTTCTAAAAAAATTTCTTCTTTTGGTCTCTGAACCTTGTAACTGAACTCTTAGAAAAAATATATGATTGCTATTTCAAAATAAACGTTCAGTTTTCCACTTTCATATTTATTTGAGTTACGAGGTGATAGGCGTATCGTCTGTATTAATTATCTGAAACACGATACGTCCTTCAGAATTTTATTATTAAAAACAAGATAATAAGGATATTGCGTGACTTAATTCTTCTCTCCACCTCTTCAAAGAGTAATTCTATCTTTAAAATTTCAAATACACCAGATAGCTAAATGAGATGAAATGCATTATGATGCGTTGTATGCTTATGCATTATTGATTAACGCACCATTCATTAATTAATTCCCTCTTCTAGGGAAACGCATCTTGAGTAACTAAATATTTTTTCGGAAGAAAAAGGCAGTAACGGATGGGTAGGAATGATTCTGATCACTGATAGAGAGAAAACGCAATGAAAAGAAATGAAAACTACTTACTTGATCTTTCGGTAGTACAGATTGAAGGACAAGAAAGTTAGAGCTAGGCTAACGCCAAGAATAGCTAAAGCTGTGACACAGATGAACACTCTTCGATCTAGTATGGCAATTCTTAAAATAATATTGCGACTCGAAATTGGGGGACTTCCACCTGTAACAAATAATTTTAATAAGAATAAATAATTTTATTATAAATACCGTGACTAATAACTCGAATTTATTTCCGAGGCCGCGGCGGTCTAGTGGTAAGGTCTCGACGTCGTTAAGGGATTGTCGTTTTTGAAGTTAATGGTGCAGTGCAACATTCATAATTCCTGCTATAGTTTTTTACCACTTGGATATATTTAAGATTCAAATCTGACTCTGAAAGTGAAAGATGTTTATTTGTGATTTATTTTAAGAGAATTTTTTTATTTATATTTACCAGAATAATTTCTAGCATAAATGTTCTAGTTTCATTATGATATCAGGAACACTTACATTGTGTGGAGTAATTGATCTGTATTTTATAAATTTTATAATTCTTTAAAAGCAATCCTGGACTACACCAGTTTTGATGTAACATCTTATTTTGGTAATTGTGCATCTGACATTATGAATGTGCATGAATCTTATCTTAAATTTATGAATCTACACATGTCATTAATTGTGGATTATGCCTGCATCTAATGAGATCCAGAAAACGACTTACAATTAAAGCTGAAAGAGAATTAGAGGAACTGTAGTGAAAATCATTACTCTTTGATTTATATGCAAATGATTGTGTAAACACGTGATTATTAGCAAAAACAGGCTTCCTGGTTCGTTGTGGATAATAATTTTGTTTTGAGTATAGAAACATTTACTACATTCTTCTTGGAATAAATGCCAGGTAGTACATATTGAAAAATATATTTTCAGAGAGTGGATCCTTAGAGGGGTCGTTGATTATGCATATAGATACAGGGCTTCGGAAATAGCTGTATCAACAGGACTGGATGTTACTACATTGTAAAGATGTTACGCATCACCTCACAATCCAATAGTAGAGGCAAAAAAGTTGGAAAAATCTAATCAAAATCTCTTCATACTGGTATCCCATAAAGAAATGTAAAAGACAAACAAAGCCTGTCGGGAAATTGAGTAGGCGAATTACAAATGAAGAAAATCTAGTTTAGGACATGCTCGAGCGTATTGTAATGCAAAAATTGATCAAAATTTCGTAAATATGCGGGCTTTTAAAGATTGAAATTAATACCATTTAATAAAATACTAGTTAAGGGGCGGCGCTGCACGGGCTATCTCGAATAATGCGTCATTCCCTGGCGGAGAGAAGAAGTGAGGTCATGTGACACATACCCAGCATTCTCTCCTAAATAAATAAGGAAAGTGGTTGAAACATTCCGTCCGCGAAACCGCATCGAAATCGGTTTATTTAAAAAACTATACCGTTGTTTTGTAGAAAAAAACGTTATGCTGTGTCGTGGCGAAATGAATGGTCTATCCGATTCCGGAATTACTTTTTTGTCTGACTTTAGTAGGGAGGGAAGGACACATGCTCAACATTCTCTCCTAAATAAATAAGGAGAAAAGAGTGATTCAATCATTCCGTCCGCGTAAACGCGTCGAAATCTACTTATTTTTGAAAAATCTAAAAAAAAATTACGAACAAAATCGTTATTTTGGTAAAATTCCGATTTCGGAATTATTTTTTTTGTTTGACTTTAGTACGGAAGGAATGAGATAACCCAGCGTTGATCGGAATCCATATTTTTTCTTATGCCCGCCTCTAGTTTATATACGCATGAAGCAAGATGCACTGCATACATGAAATCTCAAAGTAAAACCTCACGGAAAACAATATTTTTTGTCAAAACCCTATTTGAACGATTTAATTTTCCCTGTTTCTTTATATCAATTACCAAAACCCGCACACAACGCTATCCACATTGACTTGTTGCATTGTTCAGGTTTCCATATTGCATTGTTGAAGTTTTCAACAATGAAAGAGAAATACGCAATTAAATATTTGTTTAAACAATGAATTGTCCTGCAACAACGACAATTATTGCTGCTAATTAGTTTTTAATTAATTCCCTTTTTACTAATTGTAATTTCGGAATTTAAATGACCAAAATGGATTCCTTGGATTATTTCCCATCTTTTGGTACTTTCCGCGCGTTTCTCCGTTCAGTGGTTCTTGAGAAGATAGCCGGACATACATTCAATCGGATTTTAATAGTATAGATATTGATCAATTGTGCAAGTTACTGAAGTCTAAGAAGAGGTAAAAAAAGTTGTGAATGTTAATGATCGAACTTCGACAGTGCATCAGTATCCTGTTTCCAAGTCCAAATTTTCTTCTAAACTTCGGTTAAGTTTGTTTCTCTTTTTTTAATTCCAAAAGCAGATGTGCACTTTGCGTTATGAAATAAGTTAGACTCTAGTTTGGCTGTTTGAAACCGCAAAACAATTTTCTTTTTGAAGGTAGAAAAATCACGCCTAAAACATTCTCTTTTTAATCATTTTTTTGTCTTGACGTTTCATTAAAAAGCAACAGAATTTTGATACAGATTAATATAGAAAGGTGAGATTAATTTGTGGTTATCGAAGAAACATCATATGGTATTGATAAGCCAAAATATATAAACGAGCACTCTCTTTGTTCCACAAAACTAAAGGTTCGACAACCATGCTAAAAGATCTTTGAAAAGTAAACGGTAAAGCTTATTTCCTTTCTGGTTTATCTTGGGAAAAAAGAAAAGTTAGTTAAAATTCTTTCAAAATAAATTAGAAAGCGAAATAATGTATTCTCAATCCTAAAAGACTGCTAGAAGAATTTTTTAAAAAAATCTAAATTATGGTAGTCCTTAGAAGAAACTACTCTCTTAAAATTACAAGGGAGCAGAAAACTCACTTTTAGTTAACGGGGTAAACTTAAAAACAGATAAACTTAACTATAAGTGGTCTTTCTGACAAGTAGTCATTGAAAATTTGGAGCAGTCTACTGCAAAGTAACTTCACCGATTTCATTAAAGCCCCTGTCAGACGCGAAAAGACACGCCCTTAAAGAGAGTGATTAAGCACCAAATGTCCACTTCATTCAAATTCAAGTCAAATTCAAGAGCTATTAGCTACCGAATTTTGGTAGAAATGTCTGCTTTGGAAATTAATGACTTAGAAAACGTCTAGTTATTTTCTCTGTTGCAGCAAGTTCGTTAAACTGTTTTATAGGAAATTATAGCCCATTTTTTGTTCCCAAAGAGCTTCAACCAGCTTTTATAAAAAAAAGTATGTCTAGTGAGCTAGCTAGTTCTGCAATGAAGCATTTTTCTGCCATAACTTTTGCAAAATGGTTTCCAAAATAATTAAGGCTTTTATTCTATTTAGTGTATTTAGAGAACAAAAGCTGTAATTCCTTAAATAGGTCCCTACAGACATGCTACAATTAACCATGTTTACTCGCAAGAAGTTTGAAGAATTTTATGAAAGCCATTTAAAGTAACAGTTGCAATTAATAAAATTTTACAAAAATATTAAAATTTAATTAAAAATTAATTAGTCTCTTTATATTATACAGAATGGCGCATATGCAGCAAATTCTAATAAATACAAAAACAAACAATAGAAAATTAAAAAACATTAAAAAAGAAAAAAACTAGAAAAAATATATATAAGGAACAGAAGAAGTAATCAATAATGATAACAATACACCTTTTTGCGAGCCCAACGCAGCAGCATCCAGTGATTGCATCAACTACATTTTACTACAATTAACAACCAATCGCTAAAGAATGAAACAATTTTTCTATTTTGATTGTATTTTCATTTATTTTCTAATTTTTTCTTTTATGTGTTTTAACTATTTTATCATTGGGGAATTTTTGTTGTTTAATTCTTTAGTGATTGGTTGTTAATTGTTGTAAAATGTAGTTGATGCAATCACTGGATGCTGCTGCGTTGGGCGCGCAAAAAGGTGTATCGTTATCATTATTGATTACTTCTTCTGTTTCTTATATATATTTTTTCTAGTTTTTTTTCTTTTTCAATGTTTTTTAATTCTTAATTTTCTATTGTTCATTTAAAGTAACTGTGATTATCTTTTAGGGAAATATAAAAAAGATTTTACATTTCTTTGTGAGCAAAATTACCAAACGTTAAGACCACTATGAATTCTTCTATAAAGCACAAGGACAAAGAGTTTTAGCTCTTCAGAGTTACTAGCAGTCTAAGGAAAATATTCACTTGGATTAATTTACCACGTCTCTGTCAGTCCGTTTTAAGAATAATAATAAAATCAAAAATAGTTCATAACAAATTTTTAAACGTATTAAATTTGAATTTGGCTCAAAAATTAAAATGTGATCATATTTGTTTTCTCCAATTAGAATCAAAATTCTATCTTCCAATATATTATAGCATTTAGTAAACAATGACTATAATTTCGTTTATTCGATCCAATCTTTTTTAGGTAATTTCATGTATAACATTTTTAGTTTGTTGACTAAGGCTGCCTAAAACTCCTGGAAATGTACCATAAATAATATTGCTCAATAACTGAAATCCAAGGAGGTTAACAACACTCGTATCATTAGCAAAGAATGCTATTTAAAAATAACCCATAACTCATTTATAGATATCGTTCTTCCATCAAAACAGTGTTGTACAATGCAAAATTGCGCAAGGTTAAACACAAAAGACTAATTTGATTTTTATGTGATACTAATTTTAAATGAAGGCTGTAATGAATTTTTAACATGTCAATTTTTTTGAAGTTGTAATAGCTTTACTATTTGGTATGAACTTAATTTAATTAGAATAATCCCCGAGGAGCTTATTTCCACCTTTAAATGCCAGCGAACGGCACAGAGTCAATTTGGCAGGTGCATTTAACCTTTTGCATTGTTCAAATATTGAATCTGGGCAAAGTCTACTAGGCGTGAGATGGAAATTGGAGTCGGAGAATATTCAACCATCTTTCGTGCTTAGTTTTCATAAAATGAATTGAAATACACGTATATAAGCCGCATTTTCTTCATTTTCAGACATTGTATGTAAACACAAGGAAGCAGGGTCCTAAAAATGTACGATTTTTTCCATTAAATATTACAGTAACCATGTTCCTTTTTTATAGTAATAATTCTATTGTTTGTAGTTATACATTGTAACAGCAATAAATCATAGCGAGCTATACGGCAAAACTGGAATCTGAATTCTGACTGAGTGATCGCTTGGATAAATCAACAGCGTACCACACTGTGGTTTGAAGGCGTAAGCTACTGTTAGGCTAATCCGCCATCTGACATGGCTGTGGCAGTTACATATTGACATTTTGATGTTATATTGGAATTTGATTGGTAATAATGCTGAGACACCAATTTAAGTGCTTTCCGGCACCGTTATTAGACTGATTAGATGAGCTACAGTTTTTAACATTAGTCAGAAATATATTCGTAGGTTTCATCCAGCTATTAGAGAATATACCGTCTTATATCCAACCACCTGCTCAATAATCGTAATTATTATAGACTCAAGGATATTTGGCAGTGTTCTGTCCAAAGATAGTTTCGTTGGAAGTCCTTCAAGACTCTATAAACAGCTGAAATTACCATTATGGTTAATTCAATCGATGGCATTTCAAATATTTATTTGATGCATTTCTGTATCTTTAATCAATAAGGACAATTTTTGTTAAATATTACGGTAACATATCCTAGTGATATATAGTGGAAGACATTGAATTAAAAATACTGCAACTTGAGCCTACAAGGAATTTTCAGGATTTAGTGACGGACGTTAAAAGGTTGACTGGCATGAATCTGAAAATTATACGCTTGAACATCTTCTGCAAGATCTGTTCATGTAGTAGGCGGAACGTCAAATAGGAACTAAAAGTCATTTTTAAAAATATATATAATATTGCTAGACAGAAAATTACTGTCTTTCAACGATAGTGAATTTAAGTATTGTTACGTCACAAGTGCTATTATAATATTTAAAAACCGATTTTAAAGTATTTTTTTTTGGTAATCATATATCTTGTTTTTTGGCGAATATCTGTTATTTTTCATTATGCGTCTGGTTGTCAAAATATGATCTTTTGCTTATTTAGCATTTCTTATTTTTTTAAAAAATGAATATAATAAAGTTTTGAAAGTAGCATGCTTTTTATTAACGAAATTATAGAAGTTTCTTTGACAAACCACATTCGTCTTCTTAAAAGCTTTAACTTCAACGAGACGGAGAAAAAGAGAGTCTTATTTGGAAAGATTTTCTCCGATGTTAAGTAAGAGAGTGGAATAGAAGTAAATCGTCTTGTTAGTTTAGTTTTAAAGACGACTAAAGAGTAAATCCGATTAGAGCTTAAGAGTAAATCTAGTATTACATATCGATCCTGTGATATTTGAGTTGATTTTTGTGCTTTGGCGAATTTATCTTTTAGAACAGTGTACGATATTTCGTATAGGACTTCTTCAGATTACTGATAGGGAATAAAAAGAATGAATTCGAATCTTGTATTAATTAAATTTAATTTGTGGAATGTTTGATTTCTAATTGAATCATTTAATGGCAAAAGTTAGATTTAAAAATTATGTCTCTTTTAAATAATTATTTTGAACTTACCTTGCCACTCTATATCACTGCAGGCTGCACACTCAAACTCCAGTTTTGAAGAATCAGGAGTGTAGATAGAAATTAATTTTAGATTATTGCCTACAAATAAAATATAAATAAAATACAAGAAATGCGTGAAAACTTTTGTTTATTGCGACAATACATAGTTTTTTAAAGCACTTTACTTAGTAAAATATTGAATTAAGTGCCACAATGCAAGCAGTGATAGTATGTGTTCTTACCTTGCCTTTGATGAAATGCTGTTATTCCCACTCTGTCAGAATTGTGAAAAGAAACAGGTCCCTAAAAATATAAAGTAAAACTGTCGGTAGAAAATATAAAAAAATACATAATAGTATCCGTTATGGTAGTTACATAAAAGTATTAAATATTAAGTCTTTTTATATTTTTCTTTCAGAAATATTTGTTTTTATGTAATTACATAAAAAGCTTGCTCAACCATCAACGATAAGAAAAGCTACAAATGTGTAAATTCTAAAATCTTGAAATATTTATTTATCGGTTAGCGTTCATTTTATTAGTGATAAAGGAAAATTTAGTCTTTAAAGCTTCTTAATTTGAAATTTATCCTTGTTCCTAAAAAAATATAATAGTTAATAATGTCATTAAAACACAGAGAGACTTAAAATTTTTTCTAGAAATAATATATGAGTTTATTGTCCCAAAAGTCATAGCAGAAAAAGAAAAATTCTTCAGGTTTTAAAGTTTAAGTATTTCAAGTTATAAAGAGTATTAAAAAAAGGAAAGTGAAATTAAGGCACACGATATTTCTGCAATGCAATCTCTCTACCTTTTCAACTACCATAACGAATTAAAATATAATTTGGAATTTTCGAGTTTTGGAAATGAATGATATATTTGACAAAAAGTGATAGCACTTATTTTGTTGATGACAGATCAGAATTTCCTGAGATATTTAAATAGTTTTTTCACTCTTCCTTTTTTTACCATTTATCTGGTTTTTCAAGCACCCAAAATATTTTTTTCGGAAAACTATTTGTGTCTTAAATGATTTAGAGCACTAATATAAAAGACCCTAACTGTGATACTTGCCTAAATAATATAAATACCAATTCTAATCATGTGTTTATCACACTGTTTACTTAAAAGATAAATGCATTCTCATTCCCTGAACAACTCCTATTTTGTTAAGATACCCTATTCTTTAGAGAAAAGCGCATCTGGTCATTTCAAGTGGTTCATTATATCTTTAGATAAATATTTCAGATTAATACTTGAAAATTTACAGGCAGAAATGTGAGATGTAGGCTTAATGCTTCAACAGATTCCAGTGAAGATTTCTTAGATATTTAATCTGTCATTTACAGCACGTAAAAGAAGTCTGAACATTTTCATTTTGTTTCCCTTCCCGTTTCTTATTTAATGCAAGCTTCAAACACTTCGAAGACTTCCATTATGATGTAGAATTGATTGTTCTTTCTGGGAGGTGGAATTCGATAAGTTGTGGTCCCTCACTATCAGAGGAAAAAGTCATCAGGACTTTTCTAGACCAAGGCCGAGTCTTAATGTTTTTAGGGGGAGGCGAATCAGAATTCTTCAACAGAAATGCTATTTCTATTGGATTCTGGTTGAAAATGTTAGCCCCGGAACTCGTTAAGCGAGACAATAGGAAATAGGTCTTTTCCCTCACTGCGTACCAACACAGATGTTCTAGGCGAAGTGTTGGTAACATGAGGCTATGTGGCTCTTTAGAGTGTGAGGTACAGGAGGCTCTGAAGTAAAATCAAAAATAAAAAAACTTTCATTGTTAAATTTATAAAAGTTTTAACAAGATTATTTGCGCAATAACAATTTCATTTGATTAGGTCTCGCAAAACTTCAAGACACTGAAGCTGGTTTCATCCTTTGTATTAGAAGTTGCAGTCGAAACGTACTTTTTTTCAAGTGAAAGACAGCTCGAACTAGAAGCCGTTCCCACTATTGTGTTTGACTTTTCACCTCAATCAAACGCAAAAGATCCAACAGAGAGTTCAGTGTGTGTTTTCAGTATGCTTTGGCTTACATGTTTATTTGAGCAAAGTTTCCTAAAATGAATCTCATTATATGTAAATAGAGAAACCAAATATCTGATGCTTGCTTGGAATCATTCCTTAAACTAGTTACTTTAGTTACATACAAAAATATTCCAGGATCAGTAAGTTCATTTAATGAAAATTAAAAAAAAATTCTTGTTTTTTAATAGCAATTTAATCAATACTATTTCTTGTTATAATATTACTTTAAATTTCAGTTATGTAATAAATTTACTTATTACTCTAAAATAACTTTTAATTGTTGTTTGGAACAAGTTTGAATCTCCAGGCTTAAAAGTTTGTCGATTCCTATTCTAAGGCAAACCTCATTCGCATTGCCTTTCGATTTATTGACAGGAATTTTTCAATCCGCTTGCCGAAATTAAATAAAAAAAATATACGCCTTTGAAGTACTAAAAGTGTATGCAATCATTTTTGTCTTTTGTAGGAGTAGGATTTAAATTTCATTTAAATAAAGCATTTTTCATGAGAATTGTGCGCAGTTTTAGTATAACAACACAATTCCCAGTATAAATCTACTTTCAGAGATATTATTATATTTATTGTATATACAGTGAAGTATCATATATTTATAATGGAATTTCTTTCTGAATCTTAAGAAAGTGTGTAATCATTTAGCAGGCTTCCTTCTAAATATCTTTTTTGATCTAAACATGCCATCAACTTCATCTTCATCCTTCCATTTTCGTGAGCATGTTGGATCACTTCGTCATCATCAAAAAAAGACAGTAACGTGATACAGATTAGGTGTTTTGTTATATTTTAAATTTTGTTTGACATCATTAAAAATTGGCGTTATTTAGACATTTCCATTTAGGGAAAGAGTTCACTGAAATTCTCTTTTCTGCAAAATGAGAAATCAACTAAGATATTGGAAGTACCTAAAAATAACTATAACTGTTAATTAAATTTAAAGTGTACTTACAGAAATCCCCATGAAATGAAGATTGGAGACGGTTTTAGCTATGTCATGAGCCATCAATGCATTGTTATAAGTGAAATCACCCAGAATAAGGGATGAATTCTTGGACCTCCAGTATTGCTCTGCTTCCCTCAGTGCCAGTGCAATTGTCCAGACAGCATCATATGTTTGAGCAATGTAACCACTTGATTTAGTATCGAACTCAAACTTGATTTCTTGGAGGATTTCTGGCAGAGACTACAAAACAATATTTTTATTTCATGTGAGATAACGCAATTATCTTGGGGGAAAAATGCAAGAAATACAACGTTTTCTCTATTTGGTTTACTTTTATTTACTATTCTACTTGGTTTAGTTTTCATCAAAATGGGAGATATAACGTTCTATATTAAATATATTATTACTTATATTTTTTTCTGCTGTAAGATTATAAATTGCATGTGCTTAATCTGAGATAGACATTTCATGAACTTATTCAGATATATTATAAATGTAATTTTTTAAAATCAAATTTAAATTAATTATTAAATTTAAGACTGACTTCCAAGGAATAATACTAATCTGCCACACGATAAATTAATAGAAGTTTGCTGTTTTTTGCACGACGAATTTTCAAACGAGTTTATTATTGAAAAACTAATTGGATTGAACTGTGTAAATTCAATATTCAAGAAAACTACCTATTTAATGGGATAAACGTTTATAGGCAAAAAACTGAGATATCAATGGGTGTTTCTTTCTCTAGTGCACTGGCCAATATTTTCTTGCTCTTTTATGAAGATAAAATAATCAGGGATAATTTAATTTACGGTTTCAGTTATATAGACGATCTGCTTCTGTTGAACACAGATAATTTGGACTATATTATTAGCTGTTATCCAAAGGAGTTAAAACTAAATAAAACTAACATTTATCAGAATAAAAGAACGTTTTTAGATATAAAAATTGAGATTGCTGGTGATAAAGCTTTACTCGGTTTGTTTGACAAAAGTGAGGGATATTGATTTAAATGTAAAAAAAATTATGTAGCTACAATTCAAGTTTAGATTCTAAGATCTTCAAAAACCTAATTTTTAATCAGTTTATCAGAATTAAAAAAATTGCAATAACAAGACTCAATATTTAATGCAAACTAATAATTTTTAAAAAATATTTTTAATAACGATTTGCCTTTTAATTATTGCAACATAGAAGGTTTAATTCATGAAGGTTCTTTGGCTTTTAGGGATTAATTTCAATCTCTTTGCCTTGGAAGACTATGTCTGTAATTCTCCAGGCCTTTCTCTGCTTTCAATTTCGATTAATAGATGGCGTAGTAATTAAATTAGGCAATTCGTATTTCTGGGTAAGTTGGGAAAGGGGACAATTCTGAGAATTTGGGTGGGAAAGTGTTGGTTTGATTCTGTGAGTAGCCATTATGGTGTGTTCTCAGCTAAGGGTAAGTTTAATACTTTTTCTTTGGTGAATGTTTTATTATCATGCCGGCTTTTTATTACCCGATGGCTAATGATTTTTATTCTTTAAATCCTTTTTGAAACTAAAATTTATTGGCGTATTTATTGCAATTTGTAAAAAAAATTATAGGTAGTCCTTCTTTTGTATTTCTTTCCATTTGGGATCTTTCGGATCACAAGAGGTTTTTTATTTTGACGAAAGTCAGGTCTCTTACAGAAAAAGATCCAATTTTTAGAATACCTACCTGCAGGTGACCCTTGATGAAGTCTGCAAGGCTGGATTCTATTCTACTTTTTTCAATAGTACTTTTTATTAATGTTGCTCAGTTTTTCTTTTTCTTATAAAATGTTTTCCAAGGAATAATTAAAAGTGTTTTACATTTATATGCCTGCTAGATCAATTAATATTTGTAAATGTAATTAAGTGCATATATATCGACGTTCAGATATTATTTGTTAAGAATTACGCTTCAGTTTTAAGTTGAAAATGAACTATTGAGATTAGACTAGACAGGCTTATTCAGGTCTGTAATATATTATTTTCTTTTATATCGAATAATAACCATTGGCATAGAAAGAGAAAAAAATATTGATAATGACTCACGCTTCAATTATTTCAGTAACCAAGCATTATTTGAATCAATTATTTTAGTCTTCGTTAAATGCCAGATAATAACAGTCTTAGTTTTTCCAATCTTCCAATTTACAATAAATGCATTATAAAAGTGAAATGTAGAAGATGAGAAAAAAATCACTATTACATTATGTAGATATTTATGAAATTTGGTTGAACTGACGGCGGTCACTTTCAGAACTTCGAACTTTATTTAATTTATTCATTTTTTTTATTTAAATAAAATTTTAAATGATAGTACAAAGAAGGATTGCATCTAACAGATAGTCATAACACTGCATTTTTCAAAGGTGTTTGATTCCAAGTTGAAGATAAGGGATGTTATTTTATTTCCGTGTTTTTATTATTATAGCTTTTTTTAAGCACCAGGAAGGTATGATAAAAATTGCTATAGGAAAGATTGATATAAAGAAGGGTACAAAGCATAACTGTACCGAGTTTGTGTCGGGGCAATCAAGCTGAAAATATTTGGGACCGGGCCGGAACAAAGGCTCGGGCCTGAGTCAGAGACTTGCATAGCCTAGGTTGATCTTTACTACAGAAAACATAAAGGTTTGATTCAGTTTATAGTTTATTTACTTTTATTTTCACATTTTTAGTATTTTCACGGTAACTTTTTGAATTAAACGCCAAACAGCGTGGTTAGGATGTAGTAGTCAAGTTAAAAATCCAACCAGGCTTCAAAAAGCAGGCTTATTTAGGGTTGTAATCTATTATTTTATCTTATTTCGATTAATAATCATTGCCAATATAAGAAAATGTTAATGATCGCCTACGCTTCGATTATTCCAGTAACTAAGCCTTATTTGAATCATTTTGTCCAAAATTTATTTTATAGATTGTTTATTTATAACTTAGTTTTTCACGATATCTAATTTAGTAACTAAAAAAAGAAGAGTTCTGCTAATTCTTTTGAAAATGCATTTCGTATTTAACCCTTAAATGCCCAGTGTTCCTTTTAGCAACATACACAATTTTGTTCTCTAAAATCTTGAGAATAAGACTGAAGCTGTAATGCCTGTTATTGGCACTAGAATACATACTGAAAATGTTATTAAATCACTTTACAACATATCGATGCCAGCCTGAGTGATGATGAAAAAATAAAAATAAATTGATGTTTTTCACTTGAGGATGCATTTTTTTTGCTTTGTTTGTACGATTGAGAATACCCTATTTTATTCTATAATGTTGAAGAAAATTCCTTGTCCATATTATTAGTTCTTAAAATTCATTTCTGTTTAATATTATAGAATTTTATCAAGGAGATTTTGTTCTTAATTAAAGCTCAGGGGTTGCTGATGGGCAACAAAGTGTTTTTTAGCCATAAACTTAAAACAAAATAGGATTTTTAAAGTATTTTTTCATGCTTTATTCAAGAAACATTTTAAAATCAATTTTTAAAAAATCGGGCATTTAAGGGTTAAATTAATTGTTCTAGCTACTTTAAAGTGATTTCCAGTTCCAAAGTTTTTTTGTTTCCTAACATAACACTTTTTTCCCTTAAAACGAAAAAGAATTAAAAAGGAATTCCGTCTTATGATGGACAAAAAATGACAGTGGAATGAAAAATAGTATTTCAGTTTGTGTATCAGATAGGGCAGTTTGCAGTTACCTTCTCAGAAATCGGGGTTCCATTCCCTACGACTTCGTAAAGACTGCCAACCGAAATGACGCCTTGCACAGCTTTTCTCAGTTGGTGGTCATTACATTCTGCATCCGAGTAGTGTTCCCATGAAGAATCGTCAGTATCACCTAAGATGATCCATGCATAATCTGCTCCATACATCCCCAAGTAATAAACCTATAAGTTGAAAATTTATCCTAACTCACATGAAAAAT
Organism: Araneus ventricosus; assembly: GCA_013235015.1. Taxonomy (NCBI): domain Eukaryota; kingdom Metazoa; phylum Arthropoda; class Arachnida; order Araneae; family Araneidae; genus Araneus; species Araneus ventricosus. The sequence goes on from BGPR01000922.1 coordinate 72,993, forward strand.
AATCATATTTCATTTATTATCGTACGAGTCCAGAATTCTTCAAATTTTTAAGGTATTGACAGTAATTTATCTTTATTGAACTTTCTGAAGTAATGTATGTGGAAGTAAGCTGTTATGTATGTAGGAATTGTATTTTCCCAGTCTAGCTTTTGTGTAAGTTTAATTCCTTCCCAATAATAATTTCTCACTTTCCGTACAAGCTCATTTGAATAATTGTTGTATCAGCGGAAAATTAACGGACGATAAAGATCACGCGCTGTCTCACGGTAATCACGTGATGCGTAGGTGTAAAAGCCTAGTGTAATGTTTTAATCGGGGGAGACGACTTTTTGAAATCGAACGGACCAGACATGCGGTAGATGCGAGCGTAACGAGTTAACGGGGTTTCATCCCTGTTAGCACGGCGGAGATGGGCGATAGCTGTACTGTAACTATGTAACTATCTATCTGGCTGTAATGTAACTCTAATTAAACCTTTTAAAGAGATATAAACTTAAGTGAGTAACAACCCTAAATCTTTCCTGTCTAACTGTAAATAATTACCTGTGTAAATACCTTGCTTATTTCATATTATGTTGTTTTAATTAATAAATAATTTAGTTTCTAACTCCTGTTTCTCATCCTTTATCTTTGGTGCATTACCCCTAGAGTGCCCATAAGATAATTCTCTTTTCTACAACTTATGTTTGGCTTCAGGCCGTAATCATAATAATTTCTACATGTATGTGGAAGTATTTTTAAACCAAGCATTATTATAAACATTATATTGTAAGTTTATAGCAAATGGAAGGTCTGTGATATTTGAAAATGTTAATGTTTGAACCATATCTTAAACATAAAGTTCAGTAGTAAAAAATGAACTTCAGTTAGTGACTGTAATTCATTTTTTAGAAATAGCTTACAGCATTTGCAGTCCTGTTACCGACAAACTATCAATGATACCATGGGGAAAAATTCTTCTGAAAAGTGGTTGGAAACTAAAGAAGATATTTTAAGCTTAGTATTACAACAAAATATAGTTTGGGAAGTGGCGAATATGTTACAGATAATCTACAGTAAGAGGCCTGATTGTCTTTAACCTATCAGTAATACTAACTAAAGATCATGTGAAAGAAATTTACACAAATCCGTGAATGCATAACGCATAATAGTGATTCGCACATATAGCTTCTAAAATCTTAGAATACTAAGTTTCACTGCTGAATGTTACTACAGTTTTTGAACACTACCATCTGCAAGGAAGAATTTCAGTTTAAAATTTGGCGGTAATTCGGAAAATAACTCTGAAATTCTTCAGAAAATTTCATAAACTTGTACAGAAAACTTTTTTCTTAAGTATCCGTATATTTGAAAAATAACTCCAAAGCTCTTCGCAGTTAATGTCAACTTTTATGGCCAATGAATCGAAAACTAAGGCAACCGAGAAGTGGTTTCTTAAGGCTATCGCCTGATATAATGAATGACTAGTTGTCAATAACCTAAAATCTGACACGGACTACACATCTAGTTGTTTTCATCTGGAGAAAACAAAATTAATCAAACTCTATATCAGAAAAGCATGAAAAATCAGTATAGAAAAGCTTCACTTTCTGACTTCGTCTTTTTCTCAAATTGAGAAGAACACTTGAAAGATGACGCAAGAACTCATAGAGGCGATTGTGATAATTTTGAATGCACTGCTGCTTTTCAAAAGAATTGCTTGGTGAATGTTAAAAAGTCGTCTTTTTGCCTGCAGAATTTTCCTTTCTTGGCGCCCTCTTGGAAACAAAGATTTCTTTCACTTCTGTATCGAACATGATTTGCATATTGAACTCTATCGGCACTAAACGGAATTGAAGTTTGTTTGAAGGTATCGTCGATATGGATGATCTCTCAGTAGAAAAATATTATAGTAGAGAGAATGATTGATAGAGGATGCTTGAGTTTTGAAAATTAATTATACGCATTAAATTTGTTGATCGTAACGGGAATTATCTGACATCAAGTTTGCCATAACTTAGACAATATATATATATCAACATTTACAGCTTTAAAATGCAACCAGCCTTCTTTATTAAGAAATCACAATTAACCATTCAATTTTCACTACAATATAATTAGATGGCACATTCTGTTTTGGGAATGCTTTGTCGCTTCCATTCACCTAAGATCGCCTGAGATGTTTATGGATTCCATGTTATTTTTGTATCGAATAATAACGTCCACGAATGACTTAATTTTAGTTTATAAGTTTTAAAATAGGAAAATTTGCTGTACGAGTTTAATTCGTCAACGCATATGATGAGTTAAGCTTTCCTCTATTTTATTTTCTTATTGCGCTATTTACTGATTTTTAAATTTTTATGAAATATTTATAACATGAATTTTTTTATAAATGTTTTCTCAGAATACGTTTAAATTATTGTTTCAAAATCAGGTGTAGTGAAAAGAAAAAATTCAGCGAGTAAAACTTGTATAAGATTTCACTTCTTCTACTTCTATTGTAGTGGTTATTTAAAAGCATAGTAGTCATTAATTTTATTTTAAGATATTATAGAGGTATCTAAACTCGAAATTATTTGCCGAAAGTACAGGGTACCAGTAAATTTCATGTGTACAATAAAATTGTTTTAACTTTACAAGTGTATGTGAGTAGAAAGAGTGTCAAATCTATTTTTTTGTATTTATAAATCTTTTTTTATCTAAATTTCGTCTCAAAATTATTTATTTTTCAGAGTCACTGTTGACCTATGGCTTACGCGAAGAGAAAAAAAATTGTTCTTTGTTGTCTGAGCTAAAATCTACCGCTTATCCAAGGAAGGATTAGAACACAAAACAAGAAAGAAAGAGGAATTTCATATTCATTTGAATGAAAAAAATTCCATATTTTTTTCATGTGGAAAGAAAGAGAAAGTTTCTGTACCTTTTTTTTCTAGAATATAAAGCATGCAAAGAACAAAAAAAGGAATCGAATTCGCGATTTTGATAAATCCCCACGTTTTGAAACCTCTATATTAGTCCAAAAGAACCATTTTTGGTATTATGTCTCTAGTATCGCAACACTCAGGGACAGAACGTGAGTGTTGTGATACTAGACACAAGGGTTACGTAGTGGCTTTATGACTATTAGTGTGTATGGTAAAACGATAACTCAGGAACGGAAAAAGATAGAAGAATGAAATTTAGTAAGTAGTCATTACATCAGATATGTAGATGGGTATTAAATTTTGTACCAAATACGTCAAAGAGTACAGTACACTGCATGTGTATTTCTTTATCCTTGTGTATACGAACAGAAAAACTTAAAATTGCAATGAGCTAGAAAAATAAAACTTGGTATGTAGTCTTTACAACAAAATTGCTGTAAAGACTACATACCTTTCTGTAAAATTGACTGTGGACCCAGTCTGTAAAAAGGAAGAGATACTGTACCGAAATATTTTCCCGATTATCTTCAATATATGATGAAGCTAAACACAAAACGAGACAAAATATGGAAGTATACGAGGAAGTCGAAGGGGGAATGTTTTCGGTTTTTATTTTAGTAAAGACTTAAGTCAGCAGTCGTTTTCAAAACTAAATAATTTCTAAGTGAAATCGCTAAAAATAAAATTCCTAAAGAAATAAAATTATCTTTCATCAACATCAACATTTCTAACGTGTTTTTTAAAGAATAGTTTCTAATTCTTAAAGAAACCATTTTAAAGTGCGTACAAACTTTATGAACACTTTGTTTATTCAAATTATGCACCTAGAAATAAACCCATTCGATAGAAAATTGAGGAAATGCTTTGTTAGTACCTTACTAATCTGACTAATCATCCATGCTATCCCCACCCGCATTTCGGCTTTGCTAAAAGATGAGCACCCACCCAAAAATTCACCGATTACCTCAGAGTCAAATTATCTTCGAAGATATGTATTACACAACTATGATTTGATATCTATCGACATAAGCTATCGACATTTGATATATATCGAAATATATCGAAAGGAATTCAATCTATCGCAAACTTTGTATGCAAATCTTTAATGCAACTTTCATTCCATAGCTCTTGAAAAGTCAATGGAAGTTTCCTGTTCATGAATGAAATCTTGAAAGAATCATTTATAATAAGAGACTTGAGTAACAGAATTCGGCTTTTCGAAGTCTCTTTCCCGAAATCAGTTCAAGTTCAAAACATCTGCATTTCAAATGACTTAACTCTATTTTCTACATCGACCTCGAAGGCATTTACCCTTTTCTGAGTCATCAGACCGTTGTCTAATGATGCTGGGAAGAAAGCGCGGATGAAGTAATTCATTTTCCTTCCAAAATCAGACCCAAATAATATAATGAAGTATTTCAACTTGACTGAGGCAAGTTAAAGAGAAAATATGGCTTGGTTTTTATCAGAATAATAGAATGCTTCTCCAAGAATCGCTCATTGCTCGTATCGTAAGTATCGCCAGACAGACAAATGCAACTAAGGAAGGATTTCCGATAGCGTAGAACGGAGAAAACATAATTAATTTCCATTGATTACCATTATTGGTAATTTATAAGGGCTATCTTCTGATGTACACGTAAATTGATTTCTTTACTTTTCGGAGAATGTTCACCAGCCTGAGGCTATATTTCTTAGTTCTTTAATCGCGTCAAATTAATGAAAGTTTAATTAACTCACTTTTTAGCGTTAATGGTTATGATTTCGTTTAGAGGAAAGAAAAGAAAGAAGAAACTGGCGGGAATATAAAACAAAGAAAAGTTTCTTACGTATTTATTAAGGAACATTCATGTTTATGGAGAAATATTTAAAGAGTTTTCATTTCATCAGTTGAGTATTTTGCTGCATTTTTGTTATAAAAATATTTTATATTATTTATTTATGTTACTTATAATACTTATTTACATTGTTTACATTTTTTATTTATTTACTTAATATTTACAGAATTTTTATTTCACAACTGGAGCACAATAGAGTTTTATAGGATGATAAGAAATAAAAGGAGGATGTGGAAAATAAAAAGTTATTTAACTGACAACGAAAAAAATATTCCTCGTTTCTTTTATGCTACTTATATTAAAATGTGACAAAATAATCATATAAAATTATTTTGGAAACAAAATGAAGATAAGTTATCGTATCTTTCTGGTGGTGAAATAATAATGTTTAGCTTCAATATCAGGAACTGTGCATGTACCTTTGAAAGTTTGTAGCATTCATGTGAATAAAAAATGAAAACTATTAACAGCATTTAAATTAATTATGAATCCGCATTTGAATTATTTTTTATCAGTACAAATATGTTTATGAGATTCCATACTGGTTAAAAGGCATAACTCACGGAGTACTATGGCGTTCACGATTCTGTTGCATTATTATCCAAAATATTTATTTTGATTTAACTTAACACACTCATTTTTATTCATCTAAATACATGTTTATTCCTATTAAATGCTCATTTACGAGCACTGAATGATTAATCGTCCTAAACCAAATCACAGGAAAAATCTACGTTGTCATTCGCAATTGCAAAACATTATTTTATATACTAGAAAAACAAAATGCTGCAATGCTCTTTATACTGAATCTGTGAGCTTTCTTTTAAAAAAGTATTCCTTTTGGTTCAAACATTCACCTTTTAGGAGTAGTTCGAATTTATCAATGAAAATGAAGGACCGTAAAAAGTCAAAATGTATCAAATAATATCAAGAATTTTAATATCTTTTTATGGTTGCTGCTTTCTACTGTTTCTTTTATTATTTTCTTCAATCTGATTACATTTAAATATATATTCAGATCATAGATGGTAGGCTAAGATGATAACTGCATCCTATATAGGAACGCAAATGTTTCATAATTAGCAGAGGTGTAATATTTGAAAAATCAATCAGAAAAATGTTCTTTTAGTTTTAACCCTTACAAACAATATTTGGGCCAAATTTGAGAGTTCGTGATCTAGTAGCCTATCCATTACTATGCTGTTATTACTGCGTAAAGCGTTTTCATGCCGTGAAACACAAAAGTGCAACAATATGAAACAATGCTACCACATATTTATCAGTGCTACTGCATAGCATTGTAGTAAATACTCGTAGTGTATTATTAATTATGAAAAGAAATTTGAAATACTTCCAAAGCTGTTTCCTAAGCTAATATCTATAATAATTTCCCACTTTTTATTTCTTCTTGTCAGAGTTCTCAGGAAAAATGTACCAAACTTTTCAAGTCATTTTTTTCCGATAAGAAAACGAAGGCAAACACATCTAATTTGATTAGTTCATTTCAAGCCGGCGACGTAACGTGTGCCTTCTTCTTTACCTATCCGAAATAGCTGCACCTGGTGCAACTGAGGTCGAAATTCTTAATATCCCTCGGAGATCTCAGAATCCCTGGAGATGAAAGTAACAAAAGAAAGTCCATACGAGTTGAAATTGATATTGGTTTGAAGTTAAGAAATGAGATGTCCACACTTAAGCCGAAAACTTTTTATTTATTTTATTTTTAGAAACATTGTAAGAGTCACTCACAAACTTGCATTTTTTAGTTGAATAAATTATAATTTTTTTTGCGCATCTCCATACTCGGTGTAGGATTTATGAGTTTCCTCCTTATGCGTTGGCTAAATTTTGTGAATTTTGCCACCTCGTTCACAAATATGTAGAATAAAGGACATGTATTTCCTGTATATGTTGAGCAGAATTCAAGAATGCAGGAGTCTGTTGCTTCATATTGTTGACAGACAAAGCATCAGCTATAGAGTATTTTGTCGATGCTTCTCTATTTACTGCTTGCAAACAATTCGCCTGTGAGTAATGCGTTTATTTCATTGATTGACGTTGAAAGTTGGTAATTTGTTATTGAACATTCGATCATTGATTAAAAACTACACAACAACCTTGCTATGAAAACCATTTTACTCAACACTTTAATATAAAGATTTTCTTTAAATTATCAGGAGACTATCAATCTTCAAATATTATAAGACTATCAATCTTATCGGTTTTACTTGCTAACACGTGCTGTGCAAAGGAATGGAGACTTGCAATGCAAAGCACAGTGAATCAATGAAAATATCCATTTAAAAATAGAGACTTCGGAAAAGTTTTCCAGTTTATGTACACAAAATTACTGTTCATTATTCTATAATTAAGAAATAATATTTAAATATTAATATTTGTTACTTTCACTGTTTTAGGAAATGTCTTTCTTTTGATACAGACGCGCCATTTTTCGTAAATAACAGGGATTTTCTAAGTAAAAAGCAAGCATTGAGAAGGATTATGCACATGATCATTACATTTTTGTGTTTTGAGTCAGATTGAGTGACGATTATGTTGAAGTATTGCGGACGCTCTGCTCTCTCGAAGCTAGTACCTCTTTAGACATTCTCTCCGCAGTTGGTGATAGTAGGATTGGTAGGAAATAAGCTTCAGCTTGAATTCTGCTTCTACAAAGCTAAAAGATTGTGATGTATTCATAATACGAATCAATTTTCTGCTTTATTACTGGTATTATGGTAAATAAAATAATTACTAGTTTATTATTCATATTACTCCTTTCTATGTATCTAAAGTGCAAAAATTCGTATAATTCAAATTAACTAATACTGGTTTCAGTAGAAGAACATATAAAAGTAAGTAAAATTTCGCCAAAGTAAAAAAGAATCGATGCATGTATGGAGAAGAATGAAGTTAAGAAAATAATTGTGTAAGTGATTTGATATTATAAGAGCATACATTCACGGGTATGTAAAGTTTCTTCCGCATCAACAAAGATAAAATATATGGGTATATCTAGGACATAGCCTATCCTGCAGTGGGTTGTCAAATTAATGTGTACACTTTAAAATTTTCATATTTTTCGAATATAGAATTTCAAACATGTAAACATTAGGCTTGAACTCACATTTTACAGTGAAGATTCAGTCACGAGAACATTTAGGGAACCGTCTACTAATTGATGAAGACGAAAATTGTTTTGGCCCACACCGCTTCACAGAAAGTTGATAATGAGTTAAAACTTTCAACAATGGTTATATTTGACGTGCATAATATTGACATGTAATTTCGTAAATGTTTCATAAATATTCGGGAAGATATAAATGTTTTCTTAAAAAATCCCAAATTTCTCCACATGTTTTTTTGTTTATAACATGCAGAGTTTTCCATTCAATTGTACAAAACTTACAGAATAGTTGGCAATGTATAAAAGAAGCACTGTATGAAAATTTAAATTAAAAAAATTTGAATATTGCGGGAAATATGAGCATTTGTAGTAAATAACTTTTTACTGAGCATTCACGAAATGTAGCGTAAATTTTCTTTCATAACTTCAAAGCCAGAAATGTAGAGCAACTTATGTAAAATTTCCAGTCAAATATCGTTAAGATTTAGAAAGATATCAACATTGCAACTTGGTGAATTTCGGTACACTTTAAGAAAAGATAATTGATGAGAGGTTTTCCACAAATTGATATTCTTGAAACTTGAATCTTCGAATAGTAATAGTCGAAATGCAATTTTTGCTAAATTAATTCGAACAGTCGAATGTTTTCATAATTTAGCCTTTTAATACATTGCACTCAATCATCACTGGTTCAACTGATAGATTCATAAATTTTTTTGAATGTCCAGATTAATTGGGCAACTAACTGTAAATAATGTATAATAATAAATAAAGTAATAAAAATGTAATAAAATAATAATAATAATGTTAGATAATGTAGTTAATTAATAAGTATACATGGGTATTCAGGATATTATACTTTCATAATAATTAATATTACTGTTAGAAGATTCAAGTTTAAAGAATATCAATTTGTGGAAAACCTCTCATCATTTAGCTTGTCTTAAAGTGTACCGAAATTCGCCAAGTTGCAATGCTGATATCTTTCTAAATCTTAATGATATTCGACTGGAATTTTTACATAAGTTACACTACATATCTGGCTTTGAAGTTATGAAAGAAAATTCCTGCTACATTTCGTGTATTCTCATTAAAATATTTACTACAAATGCTCATATTTCCCGTAATATTCAAATTTTTAATTCAAATTTTAATGCAATGCTTCTTTTACATTTTGTCAACTATTCTGTTTCGTACAATTGAATGGAAAACTCTGCATGTTATAGGCAATAAACATGCGGAAATTTTTTTTCAGAAAATCTTTATATCTTCAGGAATATATATGAAACATTTACGAAATTGCATGTCAATATTATGCACGTCAAATTGTTGAAAGTTTTAACTCATTATCAGATTTCTGTGAAGCGGTGTGGGCCAAAACAATTTTCGTCTTCATCATTTTGTAGAGGTCCCCTAAATGCTCTCGTGACTGAATCTTCACTGTAAAATGTGAGTTCAAGCCTAATGTTTACATGTTCGAAATTCTAAGAAAATCTATGCAGATTTTCGGGAGATATTCGAAAAAAATATGAACATTTTAAAGTGTCCACATTAATTTGGTAATCCACTTTAGTTCTTATGCAAATCGTGGAACCCCCAAGATAAAACTGCATTGCAAACAGTGTTAACAAGATTTCGAAGATACTAAAACTTAAATTTGTAAAATTTCAAGATAATTTTAGCATTGACTTAAATTGGGAATTTCGTGAATTCTGAGAAAAGTATCTAAATCTTGACTTGAACTAACAATTAAGCTAGAAAGGCAATGACTCAGAAAATTGTTGGCTTCATTCATTCAAAAGATTGTTTTAGTCTTGTTTAGGAACAATAAAAAGTTTCTCTTCTAACTTTGGGTGAGTTATAGATCTAATCAAAGAAAGGAAAAGTGATCTCGACATGTCAGTACCAAGGGAAATCATTTCCTATCCTGTTCAACAATAGAGTAAGCAAAGTGCAAGCTTGAAGAATTTATGGGGTTACTTACTGCCTCTTAAACCTTCAGAAACTGCTGAATTGTGCTTTGTTTTCGAACGAATTACCATATACACACATATAAAATTACAATGTTACCTAAAGACTTATGCTATTAAAATAAATTTCAATAATGTTATCTGAAATTCATTAATAATACGACTTGAAACATTTATTAATTATTAGAATTTTAATAACATTCTAATAACTTTTATTAGAATTTTAATGGAAATGGCATTTAGCTTTCACAAATACAAACTTCAGCATCAAACAACATTTAACATAAAAGGTTCAGGTTAACTAAATGCGGTATAAAATTCTAATCTTAGATACATTAAAGTTCATAAAATAATGAAAAGTAAAATAATATACAGTTTTTCAAGTTTGACATAAAACAAGAAGATTATTAAAACTATTAACTTCCTCTACAGTTTTAATAAAGTAGTACAATAATTAGGAAAGGTTATTATGTGTAGGACAAAACAATTCCTTCCGGAAACAAAAGTTAGGAATTTTATTTTTATTCGCATTTGAAATAGCCAATGCAAATGAAGTAATATTAACGGAAAAAGAAACATTTTTTGTCGGAAACTTCTAAGAAGCAAAAACGACCTTTGGTGGGTTTTTTTGCTCTTTCTTGGTACCTTTGCATTCTTTTATGGGAATTTCCCTGAAAAATTTCTTGGTTCATGATATCCATATCTCCAATTAAGTGTCTACCAAAAGTAGAAAGAAAAATCCCATTACCTCACAGAATATTTTCCTGAAGAGAGAAGAAGAGAAACTGCAAATTATAATCCGGCAGTCTTGATTCTGGAAAAGAAAGAACTTCTTTGAATATTTTGTTAATGTTTAGCTTTTTCTGAAGTAAAAAATGCACTATTATGAGTAAATTTACAAATTAATATATACAAAATTATTTATAAACACATAAGCTGACAAGGATAATAAAATTTATGTGCTCATTGAATGGATTAAATAGAAATACATTTGCTGTAACAACTTTTTGTAAATAAAAAGCTAAGAGGATTTTGATTATATCCATCTGTTCTGTTTCCGTATTTTTCGGCAAGAATTTTTCAAAATCTTTTTTATCTGGGATTAAGTTAATTGTAAATTTATCGAACAGGTTATATTTAATGAAACAGTTTAAGAAAAAAATTCACTTGTCAAAGAAAACGCTTCTGTTTTGCCATAATACAAATTCAATTGCAGTTGCTGAAACTTTTTCGCCTCAGGCTTTCTGGAAATAACTTGAACAATTTCTTTTTCTTCCGTGTTATTTCAACTGATCATTTCAATGAAACAGTAAAAATAAACATTTCATTCTTCTTCCAATCGAATGGGTTTTTATTTTTTAAGGTCATCATCCCTTGTGTAGGATACTGAAATTTATATGCTGTAAGAGATTTCAAATTCACTTAATTTTTAGAAATTTCCATTTCTATTTAACTTTTTGAATATCATAATTAATTATTTGCGATATGATTCGGAAGTTAATTCTTTCTATAAAAATAACAGATGATTAATCATCATTCTTGAAATCAACTTTTTAACCATTAATTAAATTTCTCTAAAGATTTTAGTTTAGCTACATTAACGTCCCATTTTGAAGCAATATGAATGTTACATTTGGATAAACCTCGTAATTTTGAACCGCTGTCAGATGGCGACATCTCAGATGAAGTATATTTTTCAGCAAATTGGAATTTCAGTCACATTCATAATGTATTTTAATTTTTATTGAATGCTTAGTAATTTTCTTTCTCATTATATTCACTGTAGTTTAATTTCCTTTTTGTATAGTTTTCATTTTTTAACCCCAGATTTTTGATAAAAAATTAGTTTCTACTTTTTAGAACACTAATAAAAAGCGTGTTCTTTAAAACTTTTCTATTTTCCACCTTTTAGTCTTTAATAGATTTCAAAACTTATTATTCTAAATATTATGAAATTTTAAAATAATTTTTCTAAACGTACTACCAGGTGGTGCCACTTCTATAGATCCAAAATTTAACTAAAACTAATCGATTAACTGATAATCAAGATATGAAAATAATAAAATACCGCACTGTTATTGAGAACAAACAATTGTACAAAACTTTGGAACTCTAGAACATCAGGATAGAGTGACAAATCGATTTCAAAATTCCATTTTTAAAAACATGAAACAAATCAAGTTAAATAAAAGCATGTAATGATAGCATTTTCACCTGATACTAGGCTTCCTACAGGTACTCTTTTTGCAATTTACTTGACTATTGTTTTTTTTCATCAATGTAAATGCTTAGAATCTTTCTATGTGTTGAGGAAAAAAAGAAACTTTCTCTCAGATGCTATTCTGAAGTTTCTTTGTCCATTCTCAACTCTAATTTCCTTTTGCTAATCTGGCCTACAACAACATAGCACTAGATCACACCAACAATACATAATACATCCGATATTGCAAAATTGAAAAATATATCAAATGACTACTATGTAACAGACGCAATGCAGTTTCGTGAATAATTTTATTTAATAGTCACAAGTTAAATATACTCATGTTGGAAGACAGTCATAAACAAGGCAAAAAAACCCTGTAAGATTTAGAAAATGAAACAGATTTCTATGTGTTTACAGTTCTTTTTAGACATTCTTGGTTAGGAGCGGAATTTTGGGTTCTTTGTGCAGTTAAAGAAATCAGCACAATGTATTTTGTTTCAAAGTGTTTTCTAAAGTTGCTTTAGTGAATTTAAAGTACAAGAGAGATTTTTCTCATTTGATTTCATTTTATTTACCTCTGCTTCACACATCGACTAATGTTTACCAAATACTGATTTTTTAGCAGCAACGGAGTTTTTAGGAATAAGCACTGCTTTTTGATATCTATATCATTTTATTATGGAATTGAGTTAGATTTGTTTAGTTAGCTTTAGAATTATTAAAATGATTTTTCATTTCAATTATTATCATTCCATAGATAAAATGATGTCGTTATTATAATTGATTATTTTAGATTGTAAATTTAATGAACTTTTTTTTCTGTTTTTGGTGGTCAACTGCTTATTTGCTATTTAAGCTCCTACAAACGAAAGAAGATATAACTAAAAAATATTTCTTTATTTAAAAATATTCCTATCAGCAAGCCGGAAGGGAAAGGTGCATTTCTTTCTGCTAGGTTAAGTTTAATAAAAATATAAAAAAGCCGCAGTTCGGGTCCGCTCCGTAGATTTTTCGTGAAAACATCGAGATAAAATCATAAAACAAGTGTTTCATATTAATATGTAATTTAATTATCAATCTATTTAATACAATATTTACACAGAGTAGTATAATGGTTACAGAATCGATAAATCACAAGACCCTTTAGTCCAGTCAACGAAGGCAAAAAATTCGACGAAAAGAAAAGAAAATGGTATAGTTTTGAAATTTCGCACAGTTGTGGGGGGGCGACGTACTAAAAGTCCCCGTCGGTGGGAGGTGCGCGGGGGGGTTTAAAGGGGTGTTTTCAGTTTTTCTTAAATATCTCGAAAATTATGGGCTCTAGTGAAAAACACTCAATCACAAAATTAAACTACATGGAATTTCCTACAAAAAAGTCCTACGTTTCTTTTGTAGCATTAATAGATTAGAAAATACAGGAGGATTCAAAAGTGAATATTTCTAAAATTGTAATGGAAAAATCAATTAAAAGTGCTGAATCTACAACTTCCCCCAGCAAAACTTCATGCCTATATAATAATTATACAAGGGTAGTACTGTTTGTATAGGAGCAGGTGGGAGGGCTAACAAATCCATCTGATGAACAGTCGTGTTCCCTTCCTCCCCTCACATTCGTTCCCCTTCACAAGTCTCCTTCCACTCGTAATGCAGTAAACGAATTGTAAATTTTTAAAAAAAGTTGTAGTTTTGAAAAAAAAATTTCAAATTTTTTGGCAACAACTGTGCCAAAAATTTGAAAATCTTTTGGCACAGTTGTTGGGAAGACTTCTCTAAACGATATACTAAAAGTCCCCGCCGATGGGGGTGTGCAGGGGGTTCAAAGAGGGGATGTCTCAGTATTTCTTAAATATCTCGAAGACTATGGGTTTTAGAGAAAAGCTCTTAATTACAAAATTAAGTTACATTAAATTTCCTACAAAAATAGACCTACATATTTTTTGTAGTATGAATACTTTAGTATATATAGCGGTATGAATAAGTGCATAATTACAGTAATTGATTCAAAATGTTAGTTTCATTTTTAAGAAAGAAAGTTTTTATTTCAGAATGGCGGATATCTATTACAATATATATATATATATATATATATATATATATATATAACATAATGTAATGTGTATATATATATATATATATTACATTCCTCCTCGAAATTCGAATTCCTCCCCTTCTAGAGGGGCACCAACCACGTACCATGACAAGAGCTACAAACAGAAACTCATTGCTAAACGAGTGTTGCAACGCCGCTCCTTTGGTTGAGGAGAGATCAGCTTTGATCTTGGTTGATGATTTGAGAAATGCTGCATATCTATAGTTATTCAATTAAGTCCATTAGCAGGGGTTTGTATATGGCTAGAAACATCTCACCGGCTTGTGAGATAACACCTGGTGTTGATGAGGGGTTATAAAAGATGTCAGCAATGTTTTTCATCTGGCTCATTTGATTTTTGAACAATGTAACTATAGTGCTTTTTCTATAAATAGCTGATTTTATGTCGCAGCCACTGAATGCATGGAGAAGGAGGATGGTTTGGGGAAAAGAAAGTTCTTTTTGGAGCTTTCTTATAGAAAATAATTTAACTTCGACTGTTATCTTGCCAGAAAATAAATGTTACTTTCTAGTGGAACCAAAGCAATCAGTAACGCGACTAGGTCTACGTCTTTCCCTATTATAGCAACAATGGGATGAGAAATTGCTTTCTCTAACCCACATCTCACAATATAAGTATCAGAATCTCCTGTAACGACTCTCGTTTCAATTCCTTCAGAAGCCATTTTCTGTGTTTGTAAATGAATAAGCCTGGTCCTATTACTTTCATTGGCAGGGAAATGTTACTGTTGAACTGTGACAGATTGGTTGCGAGCTTTAAACTCAGCATAGATTTAGATTATACTATCTAAATACATTGATTTGAGGCGTTAATAGAACCAAAAGACCGAATAGAAGGGATCTTGTGGAGGGGAACGGAGGCAGGGAACACGACTGTTCATTAAATAGGTTTGTCGCCCCCTCTCCCTGACACCACCACTACTCTCGACACATACAATATTACCCTATTATAATTATTACATAAGCATGGGGTTTTTCTGAGGGTTGTCGCTTCAGCACTTTTCTTTATTTTACCATTACAATAAGTAATTTTAGAAATATTCACTTTTAAATCCCCTTCTATCTTCTAAACTACTGATACTACAAAAAAATTAGGACTATTTTTTGTAGGAAATTTAATGCAACTTAATTTTGTAATTAAGTGTTTTTCGATAAAACCCATAATTTTCTAGAAATTTAAGAAAAACTGAGAAATTCCCCCTTTGAACCCCCCGCACTTCCCCCACCGGCGGGGACTTTTATTATATCGTTTAGGGTAGTCTTCCCAACAACTGTGCCAAATTTCGAAACTACACCATTTTTAAATTTACAATTCGTTGACGACGAGTATAAGGAGACTTGTGAAGGGGAACGGATGTGAGGAGAGGAAAAGTACACGAAAGTTCATGAAATAGATTTTTCAGCCCAACCCGCTTCTACACATACAATACTATCCTTCTATAATTATTATATAGGCATGAGGTTTTCTAAAGGGTTGTTGATTCAGAACTTTTAATTGATTTTACCATTATAATAAGGAATTTTAGAAATATTCACTTTGGAATCCCCCTGTGTCTTCTAAACTATTGATGCTACAAAAAAAGTATGACTTTTTTGTAGGAAATGTTATGTAGTTTAATTTAGTAACTGAGTGTTTTTCGCTAGAGCCCATAGTTTTCGAGATATTTAAGAAAAACTGAAAGCGCCCCTTTAAACCCTCTGTGTACCCTCCGCGCACCCCCACCGGCGGGGACGTTTAGTATGTAGTTTAGGACACTACCCCCAACAACTGTGCCAAATTTGAGAACTACACCATTTTCTTTTTCTATTTTTCCTTCGTTGACTGGACTACGGGCCATTCCATGACAAATCATCCAGGGGTGGACGCCCAAGGTTGTCAGATTTTGATGAAACTTGGTGAGTATGTTCTATCCATGAATATAAGTACATTTACCAAATTTTAAGTTAATATGTCCATTAGTTTCTGAAATGCAGCACTTTACAATTTTGTTGAAAAAGTGTAAAATGTCATCGATCGCACATTTGACAACCATGCATACTTTTATAGTGTTTGCTATAAAACAGTTAATTTTGAAGATAGAGAGTTAATTGTTTTTGAAATTTGTTCAGTATTAAATTATAAATAGAATTATATAGTCCAATTTCAGATTTAAGAACACTGAAATAGTTATAAGAATGTTTAAACAGCAAAATTGAGATTGATTCAAAACACTGATATGCATCCAGAAACTACTGAATAACATGAGTCTGTCACAAATCCCTAAACCCATTATATCACTGAAAACTAGATAAAAAAATGCTACAAAGTGGTGTAATAAAATTAGTGGGCTTTTGAGTTTTCACCAAATTGGAGTTGATGCAAGATATACTATTAAAATCAACTCTTAGGCTGTTCATACGACCTCAAAGTGATACACTAATAAATATGTGAAAGCAGTGGCGGACTGGGTCTGAAAATAACGGTTTCCAGAGGTCAATGGGGACCCAATTATATAAAAAAAATGATACTTTTTCTCTATATATATTTTTAAATTTTATTTATTATAAATATAATCAATTAAAATCAATAAATGGACATGATATACTATATAAATTATTATATATTGTTATCCTCTAAAAAGCTGTTATATATACTAGTAGTTCTGTGAACAGTAGATCTCGCCCCTCCCCCCCACACAAAAAAATCTGCTCTTCATTTCAGTCTTTAAAAGTTCAGCCATTTATTTTCCGAATTCAAATTATTTGCGCAAGTCTCATCATTATTAATTAAAGTACAATTAAAAGTCTGCTTTTATCAATATTAACGAAATCACAATGAGATTGTTGTTATTAGAGGTATCTTTGGAGGCATTATGAACGGAGTTTCGTTCTACAATCGTTGGAAAAACACTTAACATTACATGAAACGCAACCATTTTAAGCATCCACTATCTTGAAACTGAATAAAAAAATAAAAATCTTTACACATACGGTCGTTTTCGCCGACATCCAAGAACACTCATGCCAAATTCAAAGAAAATCGAACAACGCGTTTGGTCGTGACAAAACAAATTACAAACCAACAGATTGTATTATACAAGTCAGTAAATTACTGACAAACAAACTGTTTTCACTCGAACGGTCCAGTGAAAATAGGACCTCACTTCGCTAGTCAAATTACTAATTATAGTATACATGTATTATACATATTATTGAAAGTAAGAAATACAAAAACAAATTTATGATTGAATTTTAAATCATTTTTGGTGGGTGTATAGCTTACCGTAATTTTGGAACTGTACTGTTATTTGATAATATTTAACCAAACTGAAGTTATAGAGCTAACCATGTACCAATTCAATAATTTTAAAGAATACTTCTTATTTTAAAAGATTAACAACTCAAAAGTACAGAACTCAGTAAGCGCTTGAGTTTACTAGATATCTAGACAGTTTACTCGATGGTATGTCAATAATTACTTCTGCATCCAAATCATCTAACAATTCCTTTCCAATAGATAGCAATATACAAAGAATTCCAAGTTCTCTTCAGACAATGAATTTCTAAATCTGTTCTTTATCTTCAACTTTAAAAAACAGAATTCACTAATATCATTAGATCATTCATTACGAAAATTAATATTATTACAAATGTGCCGTGATATCTCCAAAAGGGATTTCCTCCTTACATATAAAGTTCTTTTAATATATTTTCAATCGATGCAGGCCTATTAAGAACAGAAAAACGAACATCCTGATTAAAAGAGTAAAAACAAGCATAGTGGTCGGCATAATATCGAAACCCCCAACTTAACCATAATCGGGACTCTCAGCTAAACTAAATCTAAATAATGATATTATTCCAACTAAATTCTAATGAAGAGAAAGGCTCATAAGCAATTAGTATTTATTAGTTATTAAGCGCTTATTCTTAGCATTGGGATTATAATCCCTCATACGCGTTGTTTACAAATCCGTTTGATAAAAGAATAAGTGTATGGATATACTAATATTTAATCATATTCGGTGACGATCTTAGCAAAACGGTTTGCAAGCTCCACAGACAAGGAGCACTTTTTCTCTGCGACGAGTCATTGCCTGGCTTTCCAGCATATTTTGGCCCAAATGAGACTGACAAGACTTTGAATTCAGAAATTTAATTTTGGACATCTTACAAATTTGTATTTGATTTTAGTACATTTTAATGTAGGGATGGAAGACAAACTCTCAGTGATGATTTTTATTTTGACTTCGTTCTTCAAGGTCCACCCTGCCCTAAAATTAAATTCTAATAGTTCGCAAAAGCAGGATTAAATGAGTTCAAACTAAAGCAAGGAATTGATAACTGCATAGAATATTATTTTTAAAGATAGACACCAAGAATTCAAAGTTGCCACCAAGTCTAATACCAATAAATTTCTCACCCACAGGATTAAAATCAATTTCCCGAGTAAAATAACGAAAATATTATAAAAAATGTTTTATTTGAAATTCTTTAGGTTAAATTTTCTTATACGGTTTTAGCGACAAAGCGTGAAGAAGAAATGTTGTCCATTAGTAGGGTATTTTTTGTGAGAGTGAGTGAGGGAAGGAAATTCTTTTAATGATTATTAGTTTAGTCATTTGTAGTAATAATATTTTCGTAATTTGTCATTAAATTTATATCATTACAAAAATAATTTTTTGAATTTCTAAAATAATCATTCTAATCTAAATCATTCTTCTGAAATGAGTTTTGAAAGATATCACGGGAAAAAACAACGAAATCTTGCCCAATTTTTAACAACTGAAATTTTAATTAACTACATGACTTTGAAAAGATGACAGTGATTCTCCTTTTGTTTTGACGAGCACATGTGAAAAATTTCATAAAGTTTGTACAAAAACTGTAGATTTTTATAAAAGACGAACAATTCCTTTTCACATATAAAGAACTAAACTTTTGTACTAAATCAATTTCAAACAAGACAGTTGAAAATAAGAAAATTATAAGTCATAGCTGCATTTTACTTTTTTAAGCAATAAAATCTAACACGAATGACCATAGTGTTATTTCTATGTTTTACTTCTGATTATACTTTTGTATGCAAATGTCAACAAATAATAAAAGAGAATTTATGTGTAGGTTGTTATCTGTCTGTTGATGTTCTACAGTCCGTTGAATCTAGAGCCACCAAATTTGGTATAAACATACTATAAGAGCGTATTAATATGCATCAAGGAAAGTTTTGAAATTTTAATTAATTAAAAATTAAGCAAGAATTGGCACTTTTTTCAACTATAACTCAAAAAATGTTATCACATAAAATAATTCTTACACATTATTAAATTTCAAACTTTTTACCTTTCAATATGATGCCAGTTTAGTTGCTGTGTAATTTTTTCCTTAATTTTGCAATTAAAAAATATTTTTAAGCATAATATTTAACAATAAAATGTTGATAAATGTTGTAATGAAAGTCAATCAACTTTCTTTGCTTCAAATCAATAAATCTTATATTTGTCTTCTGATAAAGAAGAAGCATGATATAAAATTTTATTTTCATCTTACGACATAAAAACTTTCTTCACTGCAATAAATTGCATTCCATTTCACCAGTTTTTTAGACCAATTCTTTCTTTCCTCATTACTTCAAATAAATTTTCTTTTTAGACATTTTTACAATATTATTATGATCGATTTAATTTTTAGCAATGAACTTAAAACTCATCATTCCTATTACGAAAAGAAAGTTTCTCCTGGAGATTATATTATTCATTTTGTGTTTAATTAGGTTAAATATTCACTCTATAATTAGCTTAATAAAGTGTAATAAATGTAATTTAAATTAAAATTATGCTTGACCAATAAAAAAAATAACTTCATCGACTCTCAAGATTTTTAGCCTTTTTTATCTTCTAAATTTAAAAACCCAAGTCATTAATTTCATCAGATGCGAAACATACTACATCAAAATTTAGTTCAAATATTAATACATTTCCTGTCCACTTTTTTCAATTTTTTAACTAATTTATTTCTTGGTTTTTTGTAGCAATTAATGGGTTCAGCTTACCAAAAATTAAATAAATTGGTGAATTTAAAGTTGGATGGCGTAATTTAATCCATACAGTTAATAAAATGAATTATTCAGCTATTCGCCTAAAGCTGTCAGTATTTAATACTAGAAAAGCAATGTAAAGATAGGGAAAATTTGAGTTCACCTTCTCTTACGACATTTTCTCTTTTGTAAGATATGCTATGCATGTTCTACTCTCTCTTTGTTGACTTTAAAGCTTTAAACAGGAATACCACTGCTCACACCCCAATTATTTGTAACGAAAGAAAGACAGGTCCAGTAAAGAAAGGGCCCGTTACCGTTTTTACAACCTTGTTCAGATAACCAAAGAAGCACTCCCATAGGGGGCGGGGGGGCGGGGGGGGGGGGGGGGGGCCCTTGTCACCGATGCGATTTTGTCAAATTACATGATTCCCCCTCCCCTTGTAAGTGGCTCTGGTTTCAGCGGTCCGAAGTAGACTATTTTCTTTGTTCGCTTGTCCGTCAGTTTTACTACTGTAAAAAGCACTAACAACAAAAAAGAATGTTATTTATACATTTCCAAGGACCGCAGCCTTCCTGCTCAGGGAGGTCTTCTCTTCTGTCTTGCTGGGGGTGATATGAGTGGTCCCGACCTTGCACAGAAAGAAAAGGTTGTTTGAGGAACATAAAACTACTTGCTATTTTGTTTGCTTTAGAAAAGACGCAGGAATTTCTCAGGAAAAAATTCTTCTCTTTCTCATACACATATCCTAGGAGCCCATATCAGCTGATGATTAAGAGGGCCCACTTGCCATAGGGCAAGCTGGCAACCTGGCCAGTCCACCACTGTGTGAAAGTGCTTTTGTAGTAATATGTCATGTTTATTAGATAAAATACAGTTAAAAAATAATTATAATTTTTACAATGCACACAGTCTTTGTGAAGGTACTAAATTATTAGGCTATATATTTAAATTGAATAACTTACGATTATCATACATTTTCAAGAAATAACACGGACTTGTACAGTTTTTAACAACTCTCCTTGAAAGTATTCCAACTGTCATCAATTTTTTTTCTTAGATGTTGCCTCAATTTTGTAAAGACGGCCCGTATGTGACGTTATTTCTGGAGTTTCAATCACACATAAAATATGTTGAGAGGGAACAGGACACTCAATTTGTCTTTCAGGCCAGTAAAATGTTTCAGAAAGCCCGTGTGGATGCATAAAAGCAATTAGATAGTCACCTTCTTTGTTAAGTTCACTGATCAGTTCAATCCACCAGTTTTCTTCATAAACACAAGCAACATAATTATGAAGACTTGCTTCTAAACGCTGCAATATTGCTGAACTTTCTGCACCTTTTAATAAAATTCCATCGAATACATAGTTCAGGATCCAAACTTGTCTGCTTTGCTGTGATTTCTTCAGTTGTTGATGGACTTAAAAAATGAAAACGTCTTCTCCCTGTTATTGTTTTGCCCTTACAAAATCATTCTTCAAGTTTATTTCTACAATTTTGAATTTCTAGTTCACTTAAAAAAGGACGATATCTTAGAAAACAGATAGCAACAATACAAGTACATTTGGTGGGCATTTGTAATTTTTGTCGATTGGTAAACACTCTGAAGAATTTTCTTTGCAACTGTTCTTTTCACAGTTCCACCGATTCCACCACAAACTGTTTTTCCATGACTTGTAGCATGGAAAGACCAACAAGCATTCATCTGGAAATCTGTTTTGTGATGGCACAAAATCATCATGCTCTTAAAATTTTTGTATTGAGCGCTACACCCATCTGTAAAATACTCGACTCTGTGTCATGTGTGGAAATTGAGTTTTAATAAAATCTGTTGTCTTTGAGTCCATTAGAGGTCCTGCTGAAAATTACAGTAGGATGTAATGAAGAGCTTAAATGACTCTAATGGTCTGATTGTATCTCATTTTGTAGTACAAAATTGTAATTTTCTGCAAACTCCATTAAGATTAAACATTCATCATCTTTTAAGTTTTCTTTTCTCGTTTTCAGATATGAACATTGAATTTTAGATATATAAGAATGAGGTATAAGAGCTACTATTTTTTCTGTTACCAACTCTATGAATTCTTCAACAGGTAAAGTCATTGTTTGAAGCTTCATTCGACCAACATTAATCCATTGCGAGAATTGGATTTCTTTTTCATCATCATAATCTTTTTACAAATCACTTAAGTAATTTTTGAGTGACTTACTATTGTTGGGACAGTCAGTGTAGCAATGTAACATACAAGCTCTATTGTCCCTGCTGCAAACAATTTTATCCATGAGCTGGTGAATTTCTTCTTTGTGATGTCGATTGAGTACAGAGGATAACAGATAAACATTTTAATGAATTACACATACACATACTGCATGCGTACCAGGGGAACCAGCTAAAACGCACCATTTTGGACACAAGCAGCAAAATGTCAAAAAACCAATTTTTATTTCAAAATATTTTTGTTTCTATTCATTTTTCTTAACGCTTACTCTATCTTTGGTTCCTGGCATCATCATACTATATTCATCATGTTCATAAAAAAATTCCATTACTTCTTGAGAAATTTTCTTTACTATTTATGAACCTGGAGTAGCCAGGACCCCTTTTTCAAGTGTGAAGTACCGAGCCATATATTCTGTGACATTGAATTTGGAGGAAACTCTTTTGCGTGACCAGGATGGAGGTGCAATTGTTAGGACTTGTATTTTTTCTCTTTTACTTAAATTGCTGTTCAACTTTACTTTCATGAGCCTGTCAAATATCATCACATTTTTCTTTCTTTTTTCAATATCACTTTATGTCATCACAATGTTTTAATGCTCCAGTTTAAATTAAATATATATCAAATATTTGTTCTTGTTATCTAATCTACATATTTTAATTTTTATTAATGATTTCTTATTAAAATATATTATTAGCAATTATAATAGTCAAACTTCATTACTATTTCTTTTACTCTTACAATAATTGCAAATTATTAACAATAGAAATAAATTGCGTACCTTAGATTTTTTTTAAAGAAAACTTAAATTTAGGCCTTAAATTAACAAGATTTTTTTAAATATTTTACTTTATTTAATAACATCATACAAATAGTCATTTAAATATTATTAAACTACTTTCATATTCATTATTGGGTTATTTAGAGTTAATAGAGGATGCCTAATAGCTGATTTTGGTACTTTTTAATAATATATCTTTCATCAACTCTAATTTGGTGAAAACTCAAAAGCCCACTAATTTTATTACACCACATTGTAGCATTTTTTTATCTAGTTTTCAGTGATATAATGGGTTTAGGGTTTTTTTGAGACAGACTCATGTTATTCAGTAGTTTCTGGATACATATCAGTGTTTTGAATCAATCTGAATTTTGCTGTTTAAGCATTCCTAAAACTATTTCAATGCTCTTAAATCTGAAATTTAACTATATAATTCTATTTACAATTTAATACTGAACAAATTGCAAAAAGAATTAACTCTCTATCTTCAAAATTAACTGTTTTATAGAAAAAACTATAAAAGTATGCATGGTTGTCAGATGTGCGATCGATGACTTTTTACACTTTTTCAACAAAATTGTAAAGTGCTGCATTTCAGAAACTAATGGACATAATAACATAAAATTTGGTAAATGTACTTATATCCATGGATAGAACATACTCACCAAGTTTCATCAAAATCTGCCAACCTTGGGTGTCAAAATGCATTTAGGCTGGATGATTTCACATGGAATGTCCCCTACTTGCTACATGCTATAAACTGGTGATTTATCTATTCTGTAACCATTATACTACTCTGTGTAAATATTGCATTAAAAAGATTGATAATTAAATTACATATTAATACGAAATACATGTTTTATGATTTATCCCGACGTTTCCACGAAAAATCTACGGCGCGGACAAGAACTGCGCCATTTTTATGTTTTTTAGAGTAGCTTTTGATGGCGCCATCTGTTGACAGTATATAGAACTACATTTCGCGTATGCGCAGTAAAACTTTATTTACTACAAATGCTCACATTTCCCGTAATATTTAAATTTTAAAACAATGTTTCTTTTACGTATTGTCAAGTATTTTGTAAGTTTCGTACAATTCGAAAGAAAACACTGCATGTTATAATCAAAAAACACGCGGGGTTTGAAAATTCAACTTAATACCGATTTTTACTTTTATTCTCTCACTTTGGGTCCTAGCAATATTCCCCAAGCTCTTTAAAATGACACCAGAATCAACCTTCTAGCTAAACGCGTTTCCAAGCTATACTTATTTATAACCTTACATAATAACAGTCACGCGCATGCGCCTACACTGGTGCGATGACGTCACAAGCAAAACAAATTACTGTGCGACAAACTCTTACAGATATGATCTATCCGTTGTGGGGTCAACCATTCTTTTCGCATTATTAGCGATTCAAATCTGAAGGTATTTTGTCACACAAGAAAGTTCGACCGACTATCACTGTAACGAGCGTTTTACGTCAAAATGAATACATTTCTTATTGAAGAGAAATTAAGCACTGAAGTATCGTGTCAAGAACAATAAACATTCTTCATATGTCTTTTGGTAAAAGAAATGTTCGCTTTGATGAGGCAATAATGCGCCTAATTTGAGTAATCTTCAGTACTAAGCGAGTTAAGGTTTCTATCCCCCTCTACGAAACTCGACTGAGAATTTCACACTTTTATAGAAAATATCATTCGCCATCAAATTCATTCAAAATTACTCTATACTCCGAAGTTGTGTTATGAGAACTATTACAATAGGTAATCTTCCTATAAGAGTTTACTTAAAAGTGCCTAGGAATTTTTTGATATGTATTCGCAATTTTCAGTAAATTTAATCGAAATAAGCACAATATAAAGAATTGCATTAGTCGAGTTCATAATTCTCCAGCTATGAATAGCTGAAGGTCGTAAAATGGAACAGACGAGCCTACTTCCGTAGTAAGTAAAACTATATGGAAGCTTAACTCGCAACTCCCTATAAAATTTTGTTTTTCTTAACAAAATAATAAAATGAAGTTTGTAAAAACTGTCGCTGAACTGGAAGTTTCCTACCTAAAAAGTATTCTTTTTATGTCTGGAAAAAGCTGAATATTGCAACTTATTTCCAGGTAGTTTAATGTTGACGTAGTTTCTCATTTTTTATTGATTTCTCTTCTACTCCGCATCCGCATACGTTCGGAGATCATTTTGAGAGATATCAGTAAAATAAATATTGGGATCAACATTTTATAATAATTATTGCATAAGCAATTTAAGCAACAAATTTTTTAAAAAGTGAAATTTTAGAGTGAAATTTAACAAAAATTTACAAAAACGCGTGACACAATAAAACAAGATTATATCGATAAAATTGCAAATAAATTATGTTTGGATACTTTAAACACGTTTGTCTAGAGAATGTACTAGAATCTAATGAAAATTTCTAAAAATAAATTTTTTATACGTTTTTGAAGTGAATAATATAAAATTTTCCTAATATTTGCACAACTATCAACACGATAACCTGCTTTAAAATTCAAAATTATGATGCAATTAGGATTATTCTAGTACATACACTAGATAATGACATATAAAATCTGCATCACAAAAAGTGTATCACAAAAAGTGTTTGAGAAATCATGTCACAGGTATGGGAATTTTATGAAATTTTCGGTTTCAAGAAAAACACGTTTAAAATTCAAAAACACATTTTTAAATATAAATTAATACAGTAATTTATTTAAAATTCACCACATTTATACATTACACCCTCTATCTTTACCTCCTGGGTGATTTTACTTTTTTAACCCATTTATTTTTTTCCCAAGCAACAGTGCCATCTGTCAGTGCCCGTCGGACTCTGTAAATGCATTGGTTGAAATTTATTAGAGAAAACATGAAAAAAATTGCCAATACAGAGCTTGGCATTGCATCGAAGTTATATGTGTTGCTTCTTATGGTTATAATTTTGAAGTCTATTAATAAAATTGTCTGTCAGCTTTCTCTTCTTTCCCAGACCTTTGTGTTTATTTTTAATTTTCGAAATTCAGATCAAACTCTCTTCTGGAAACATTAAAAAATAATTAACAAGACATAAATAATTGCAATAAACGAAAAATTAAAAATCCCATTAATTATATGGTTAAAAATACTGAAAATTGTTCTATTTCCTTCTTCGTTTTTAGCTCTTGAGTTTCCAAAAAAGGCTCTAGTTTTCTTCCTGGGTGTCGTAGAAATAAATTAAAAACGGTTTTGGAAACCAGAAAGCTTTGAGATGAAAGAATATATATATTTTTTGTGAATTTTGGCCGAAAATCGATTTCCAACGCAACCTTATGATTCGAACAATAAAGCTTTTAATTTTTTTCCTCATTCGTAATTTCTGCAGGAAATTCGTAATTTGCATGCAAATGCAGGTAAGTATCACGTACCTAAAATGTATCTAAAGTTCTGCGTCTTATTACATTTCTTCGGAGTTTTTTTGACTTGCTTGAGACACATAGTTGATAAGATTCCAGGTTCTTGATAGATTCAGGTGATAAGCCAAAAGCCTGATTCGTTCGTTCTCGAAAATTCCATCTTATCTCACTCGTAGCAAATTCACAATGAAATCCACAGCCTAAATAATCTTTCCAAAAATAAAGAGAAGGCTTCTGCTTAACCCTCCAACTGCAGAATTTTTTATATTTCTATTTAGATGCAACATTTGCCAACAGGATGAACTTATTTTGAAACGAAGCGAATTGTTATTTATATGCAACGCTATAACAGTTGATTACAATTTAACACTATGCTAGTAAGAGGTGAATACACTAGCCCGCTTGAATTGCGGGGTGCAGCTGAAAATATATTACTTACCACCGCGTAAATTGCGGGATACATAGCTGGAAAGTTAATAATGTGCGATTTAGAAATGATAAGGTTAAAATACTGTCGTTGCATTGACACTTCAAATGGACAGTATGGTAGAACCTACGGCGTGCATAATTACTCAAACATAATCCTATTATATTTAAAAGTAATTGATTAACAGAATATAGTCTATGAAACTCACTACTTAAAATAAAAGTTGTTTAATTTCAATAAGCATTTGCTACAGTCTTAAATCTCCTATTAGCTCATTTCTTCTGTGAGTCGGTGGTCGCTTGTAGCTTTTATTGAACTGTCATTTTAAGTTGTGTGACTGTAGTGGATGACACAGCAATTCGTATGTACCACATTCGTGTTCTTCTGAGAAAAAGCTTCATGCAGCTTTCCTAACAACAGTAAAACGATTCTTTAAGGCGGCATTTGGCTTACAAATATTTTATATGCTTAAGTTGAAAACAAATCCGGACTATTCTGAGTTTAATTGAGATCCTGCTCTGAAGTTGCCAGAAGGCTATTTTGCATGGCCCTCAAAATTTTCCATTTGCTAAGAAGACGAGGACGACACCTGAGTCGGTACGCCCTCTCCAAACTTCCTCATCACACCAGTTGGAGCATGTTTGACACTCGACGGTATTAACGGGCCCCAGGCCTGTCTCGGATTCGGGTTTTGAACACGCGACCCTCCGATTCTGAAGCAGAAACTTTGCAGCCTATCCTGACAGCTGATAGGATTTTATTTATCGTGCTATAACTCTTAATCCAGAGCATGGGCTAGAAGTTAGCTAATTAATAAAGATATGAAATTTAGTAAAAAAAATTTTTAAAGCGTGCTTTTATGAGCGTACTAAAAAGAAGAAGATTTAATTATTTTTTACTTTTTAGGCCTTAATTTATTATTTATTATTATAAATATTATCGAATCTAGCAATCAATTTTTTCTCAAATTCAATACCACATGTCGCTACTGGTATATAATCAAAATTTAGTCAAAATTAATCGATTGACAGATATGTAAGTTTTGAAAATATTAAAATAGTGTATTTCATCGAAAACACATAAGTGTACGAAATTTGAAAACTCTATGACATCAGGAAGCGATTGAAAGATAGATTGAAAAATTTCATGTTTACTGATATGAAACAAATCAAGTTAAATGGAAAAGCGTAAAAATTCCGAAAATGGCGAAAAATTTGTGACAATGACGACAAAAATCAAATTTTAAGGAAGAGAATGGGTAGAGAAATTATAATTCATTATATCAGCATGTTCCTTTTTCTAAAAATACTTTTTTTCACCATCTTGTTTAAGTCTTCAATATGTTGAAATTTCCTAGTTAAGTCTCTTACAAAGACTGTAAATTATCCATGCGAAGATTACGTAGCACTACGAGCAATTTTACCCATTCATGAAGCGTTCTGAATGTAGGAAAGAGTTGAATCTGCTACCAAGTTCACATTGGATTAAATCGATAAATTTACTCCGAGAGTAATATGATGGTACGCGGATGTTACATACTGATGAAGGTAATAAATCGTGTTCGAGAAACAAGTTTCGATTTTTCTAACGCCTTTTAAGTCCAATTTCTTTTCTTATCAATTATCTCCGGAAGAAGGCACGTTGGATAAAAAGCTAGAGTTCTGGCTTGATTTGTGCGTCATCGATTATATGGCCCGGTGATGCCTGATAATAATTGAAGTTATCACTTTTAATGGAATTTTTATCTCTTAAAATATATATAAAATACAGAAAACTGTGAAGTATTGTAAATATTTTAGAAATTATCAAGTGTTTATACTCTTCTTTACGATGTCATTTTCCATTAAAGTTTAACAGGAAATTTTCTCGATCTGCGATATATCAATTGTTCGTTGGAGGATGAAATTAATTTCTTTTGAACGATCAAAGAAAAGTCATTAAGTTGTGAAAGGTTTATTTTTTTTGAAATGCTGATAAATGACTTGACTCCACTAGCTGAAAGGATTTGCTCAGTATTGTGTTCATGATAGTGGAAACATCAATAAAAATTACTGCGTTGCCTTTAGAGGAAAGTACGGAAATGTGCGTGGATAAGAAAATATTTTAAGTTTAATATTTTAATACAAATAACTTTTAAATCCCAATACACGGTTTTATTATTGTTATTATTATTATCAGCGTTCCCTTTAAAAGCAAAACGAGGGCTATTTTCAGATGGACATCGTAATTTAGAAGCGTGGTCAGGTGATGAGGGCCTCGTCTGAGCCAGCGACCCCTCTTCAAGCTTTGGCGCCACACCAGCTGGAGGACGTTTGACCTTTTTCGGATTTGGCGTGCGCCAGGCCTTTATACTCAGATCAAGGAATAGAATAAAATACACTGTTCTAGAAATATTAGAAGAAAATTCTTAGTAAATAATTAAATAATATAGGGTAACACAAAAGTTGGATTATTGATGGTAAAAAATTTTAATGGTGAAGGTTTGTTAACCCTTCAGTCAGTACCCTTTCCTGTAGCACACGACCGACAGCGTTGATTCATCCAAAGAATAAGATTATCTATGATAGTTTGGGATATCTGCACCCACGCCCAGAATAGACAATCTCTTAGCTAGAAAAGGTTCTAAAGAGGGCCAGGGAGTGAATGTAAACGCCGAGCACATCCCATATACATTTAATGCGATTCAAGTCGGGTGATCGTGATGACCATTCCATACGAGGCAGTGTTTCCCACTTTAAGAATTGCCTGAGAGAGTGAGCCATTATCCCAGGAAAAACAGAATGAAGAACAATGGCTGCAAGAAATGGTCGAACATTTTGTGCAAATATGCCCTTTCTATGCCACCATGCAGTCATAGTACAGCGAGGGTAGATGTGAAGATCAATGCGGCAATCCTGGCCCAAACCATCAAACCACCACCTCTGCACGCCTGCAATTCGCAGATGTTGCAGGCCTGATATCGAGTTCTAGAAATCCTCCAGCCTGTTCACTAAACCGGGACTCATAGGTACAAAGTAGGGTGCCCATTGTTGTTAGGTCTAATTGAGATGATCTCGAGCCCAATTTAGACAGCTTCTTCTGAACCAGGTCGTCGATGAAATGTAAGTCACAGGTCTCTTTACATACAGCTGATCTGTCTGTAACCATCTATAAACAATTTGTCGTGAAACAGCTTTTCAGCTGACGCTGCAAGGCCAGAAAGAAAGATGACGTGATGTCTTGCTTGTAGACACAGAAATTGGTCGTTCTGAGCAGTTGTGGCTCTTCGACGCCCACTTACTGTACTTTATGCCACTGTTCCTTCACTTTGATACCAGTTCCACAAGCGAGAAATGTCGGAAAGGCTACAATTTATGGCATGTGTTACTTACGACTGTTGCTGACCTGCTTCAAGACGTCCTATTTTCTCCCATCGCCTACCATCATTTAGATGACATCGTCGACTCATTTTTTTTACAATATGATTATTTTTATGTTTGCCCCGAAATACAGAATAGGGGTAAAAAATCCATCAACAACAAGTCGTTTTTTTATATCAAACACGTTTCTTTTAAAAACATACCGATATATCAAATGTTTGGCTTTCCCTTGCGTGTAACTGTCATATACACAAATTCTGTTATTACACGATGTTTCATTCGCCAAACATAATCATTTTACCGTTCGTGGCTTATCTTTTAAATACCACTGTACTCTGAAAGGTATCTACAGGGTGATTCAAGAAAACGTGGCCAAACTTTAAGGGTAGGTCAGCATCCAGAATCGAATAGGAAAATGGGTGCGCAAACGCCATCTGGAGGCAGCAGATGGCATTAAACATAAAACAGCGCTGGCCAAAATGTCGATATCTTTCTGAATATTAACTTTATTAAACTGGAATTTTTATATAAGTTACGCGATATATATGGCCCTGAAGTTGTGAAAGAAAAATTAAGCTATTTGTCACGCATGCGCAGTTAATATTTTTAGAACTTGGTTATCAGTTAACCGATTAATTTAATTATATTTTGATTCCAAATTAGTTCCATTACCTGGCAGTCACTTTGAGAAAAAAATTGATTTCAAGATCCCATAATATTTGTTATAATGAATAATAAATCATAGACTAAAAAGTTGAAAAATAGTTAAAACGAAGATATTTCTTTTTTTTAGTTACACTTATAAAAGCGTGTTTTATAAAACTGTCTTTATAAAATTTATTTACTTCGACCCCCGACCCCCAAAAAGAGAAAGAAAATCTCACTTATCCGATTGCATTTCGAGTCGGTTGAATTTAACTCGTGTTCCAATTGGAGATGAGTTATTTACAGACTCTGGATTCAACTTCCCTTTATGTCACGTGCAAAGAAGTTGGCTCTCATTTGTCCGTAGGTACAGCAGACTCCCCTAAACCCTCCCTAGGTTTTAATTTTATTTTTACTCTGCAGGACTTTCTTAACCTGTGGAGGCCGCAGTGATAGAGTGGTAAGGTCTCGGCTTTGGGGACTGAGGGTTCCAGGCTCGAAACCCAATTCCACCGAAGATCCGCTGTGTATGGGACCTGTTGTACGCTAAATCACATATAGTGGTCAAACGTCCCCTTGCTGTTGTGGTGCGGAAGCTTGGAGAGATGCTCGTCATCCGACCCACGTAGCACACAATATTGTCTAATATCATAAGAATGGCAAAAGTAATATTGTGCAATATTTTTCCCAATATTGAAACAGTGTAAAACGTCTGTTTTACACTGTTTCTAAACGTAAAATGTTTTTCAATATTGCACAATGTATTTTTCATAATATTGGATAATATCATATAGACTGTATAATATTATACCATATTAAATAATATTGTACTATACTGAATAATATCGCATAATATAACAATATACTGAATATTTTAAAAACACATTTTAGAAGAATAGAAAAAGATTAATCACTTAATTCCTAAGTGCTGAACTTCTGGGTAAAACTTTGATATTTTTTGAACACCTGTACTTACAGCGAGCTTTGAACCCAGACCTTTCGCTTACAAACCGGCATCTTACCGCTGTACCAACGAGACTTGCAACAGCAAGCGTAAATGATGATAATAAAATGTAGCTACAGAGTTCGGATCTCTACGAAATTTCATGCACATTCACAATTAATACTGAATAGTCATTTTAATTAAATGATCTTTTATCGTTACAATTTCGAGTTAAAAATGAAATTTGAAGTCAAAGAGGAACCAATTTTAGCTCTTATATCAAAGTTTGCCAATTGAATAAATTAAGGCAATAAGGTTTAAAAGTAATTCTAATAATATGTTTGAAATGTTTTAAAAATAATTTTGAAATTTATTTATTCCTCTTTCAATGTATTACGAGACGCCTTTAACATTTATAATTACAGTATTGATTGAAAATCAAATACAAGATTCGTAACAATAAATCACGTGCATATTTTTACGATGAGAATAACACTCAAAATTTTTTTTTCACAGAGCAATAGATAATCCATATATGAGAGCTTTTTCATGGTTAACTTCCTTAGCTGAATCCGGCCCGCCTTTTATATACACTAAAACAAAATGATTGTGTAAACATTATTATTCAAATGAACATTTTGTAAAATATTTTTCGGACATATGGTTTAACGTTGAGAAATGTAATGTTACAGTATGATCATGCTGCCATCTGTCGACTGAAAGAATAACTTTACCTTAAAATACTGATAAACGTTGATATTAAAATATTGTATGCATTGTATCCTATAGTATGATATTATATTCAGCATCTTAAAGAAAAATTGTTCCAGTGGAGTTTTCTGAAATAAAATCTCCAATCGAGTGATATCCTGAGTTAAAATGAAGATTTTTATAAAAAACATTGTTTTTATATTATTTGTGAAAATTTAATATCTCGTAAATACTGATACACACAATACAATACTTTCTTACGGTATTCGGTGTTCCTCGGCGTTCATAATATTGTATACATTGCACAAATATTATAATTCTGTGCTACTGGGGGACTGAGGGGTTTGCTTCAAAACTGGACGTTAATTAAACTAAGTTAACCTGTTGAGATCCATGTTGCATTAGTTCTTGAGATTTTGTTTTAGCTTTTGTTTATATGATAAATATAATGTTTTATTGCGTTATATGACAAAGTTTCAGAGCCATCTGAAAAATCCCGAATATCGCCAGAGCTTTCTTCTTGATTATGTTCATTCCTAGGAGTTCTTGCTTTGGTTACAGTACCTAATCTCTACATTAGTAAGTTTCTTGAGATGTTTGTCGATCACTATCAGGCTTTTTCTCCCATTATGTTATTATCTATCGAAATCGATCGGATCTGGACCTATTGAGCGCAATGTTACAAGAAGGAATCTTCATTGAAGATGTGCTTTTTATGATTAGCAGAAATAACATGAAATATCTACACTAACGCGTATGCTTTTCGAGTGGTTCGCTAATATTTGGCTCCGTTCTTTTAGACAATTCATCTATATTTATGGAAAATTACGCACTACGATGTGGCTTTTTAGTATTTGAGAGAAATTTGGAGGGCAAAAGAATGTGCAAATACAATAGTTTTAATTTGTTTTTTATTTAATTTTAAGTCAATTTTAATAAATAATAGCAAATTTTAGTCAATTCATCTATATTTATGGAAATTTTTGCACTGCGATGTGGCTTTTTAGTACTTGAGAGATATTTCGAGGGCAAAATAAATGTGCAAATACAATAGCAACTGAGATTGCCAAACTCGAATCAGATTGAATATGAATAAGATATACAAGTAAGATGCCCTTCAGAACACAGAGATCACCCCTAATTCTGCAATAACTTCGATATGTTATCTTTAAAGGAATGGTCATAACTATAATAGTATCCAATGAGTACTGTTACTGAAAATATGTTTGGGCGTGATTTTAACAAGAGAGCACTATAATCACTATTTATCACTACTTTCTTTCAAATTCTAAAAAACACAGTCTTGTTTCAAGGAGTTTTACAATTTGTACCAAGTGATTTGTGTGCTTAATTCTACATATGCTTAATGAGAAAAATTAGTCTTTGTTTTATTCTCGCCAAATGTTTGTTGCCAAACGTTTGGGCAGGTATATCTGAAAAGTTAGTTGAGTGATAGTGATGGGAATCAACAATAAGAACCCAAATTGACGATAAGAAAATAACCCAAATGCATTTCATTTTAGCAGAAAAATTTATGTTAACTATAAAATGGTTGAATGGCTTTAAAATTAATTTTTTTATTAGGTGGATTTAATTAATTTTTATTTTCTCGTGTATGAAGTATATAAAGAGAAAATATTGTGATCATCAAAAATTCGACATCGAGAGTTTGTTGAACTCCACGTTTTAGACTACTTTAAGTCCGAAAAGCTCATTTTTGAAATTGTATCTTTCCTTTTGTCCGTCTGTGTATACGTGAACACGATAACACACAAAACAACCTGGAACGAGCATGCCGAGACGCTCTCCGTTTCCGAGAAAAGCAGCAAAGAGCGTCCTGGCACGTTCACTCCGGATATGTTAAATAGTGCTCTCGAAAAGAAGGCATGACATGAAGAACAAGCGAACGTTATTTTTTAAATAAAGAATCATTAAAATCATAATGTACAAATCGAGATCATTTGCTGTGTTGTTGCGAATCTCATTTAGCCAAGTCAGATTCAAACTGAGTTCACAAAGTCAAATAGTTTCGGAAAAGAGGAAAGAGAACAATTTTGATTCAGAAAGAGGGACACCAAAAGTTCAAAAGAGTGGTTAGTGACATATGATATTATGGGATGGATGTCTTTTAAACGAACATTTCAAGGGAAACTGGCTCGCATCTTTGTTACCTTAGAAAAATCCAAAGACAACCCCCTTGCAGTTGTCTTGACATTTATGCAACAATTCCATTTGGATGATCATTAGGTTGCTCAGTTCTTTAAACAGCATTAGTTCAGAAAGGGCTTTATTTTAACTTTTTAGTTCTCTCTGAAAAGTCGAGATAGGAGCAAGCGGCTCTGGTGCCTAATATTTCCAAGAAATCGAGTGGGATTCACTTGATATACATGAATGAAGCGATTATTTTCCGAAATTTTAGGATTTTGCTTGGAAACTTTATGCTTCGATTGATAAAAAAATTCTAAAATTAATTTCAAGAATATGCTAATATTAACCTTCTTCACCCCAAATTATTATCGAATATTGAAAAAAAAACCAAT
Source organism: Araneus ventricosus (assembly GCA_013235015.1). NCBI lineage: Eukaryota > Metazoa > Arthropoda > Arachnida > Araneae > Araneidae > Araneus > Araneus ventricosus. The sequence continues at coordinate 108,199 of BGPR01000922.1, forward strand.
TTAGAAATACTTCAGGTTTAAAATTATTCACTTCATCTACATTAATTAATTAAAAGTATTCATTCATATTTCATTTTTATCCGGAACATATTGCCATCAAGGAACGCGTAAGTGCAATAAGAGTGCAAATGATGAGATCTGTTGATTATTAAAATTAGATTATTCCAGTGATGCCATTGATGTCATTTGTCATCAAAGGGTTATATAAATCGAAGAAAATTCGTCTTTCTTAAGAAAAAGTTAATTCCTTAAAAATTATAAGAGTAATTCTGTTCCCCATAAAGTTTCTTTGAAAAAATTTATACCCATTTATTATAATTTGAGAGATTTCAGAAATTTATTTATCATTTTTCTTTTAAAACAAAGCAGTCCTAGGCGTTTTAGATTAAGATGAAAAGAAACCTGCACAAATTTGAAATATTAATTGACACGAATACAGGACATACAATTAATATTCATTTGACATAAAATCAAAAGAATTCTATAAAGAGCTAAGAAACATTAATTGTAAATGATTACCTTGATTTCTTGTAGTTGATCTTTGTAATCTCGCTCACTGACACCTTTAGTCAGTGCTACTGTTACATTCACTTGCTCCAGATCCGTATTTAACTTCGTCATAGGCTATAAAAAAGAAGATTCCAATATATATACGCTTATCGTCTTCTGCGAGCAGGAAATAATTAATTGTTTAACTCCAAAATTAACTTAATTGCAACCTTTCCAACAACTATCCACATGGGTTGGAATTTGGTCGATTCCCACGATTTCCGAGGATCTATGCGTTCAATTCTCACTCCTTAACCGTTGTATATCAATATCAATTGGCTTGGTTTCAAGAGTGTTTGGACCTATTTATAAAGGTTGTATCTGAACAGCGATTGAAAAATTCGGGGGTTAAATATCAAATTGCAGAAACTTCTTTCCGAAACACCACTCAAAACTCACGAAACAAACAAAAAAAGATGATGTAGGATTCGACTTAAAAATTTGCTTTTAACACTCCTATCGCGAGCTTTCTTTAAATCGTTATTTAAATACCTTCAAATAGGGTTTTAGCCAATTTGGGAAATCATTGGTTCAATCTAGACAACAATTTCCTTAATTGGACCGATGACACCACTTTTTAAGCGATTTTTTTCCTACTTTAAAGTGTATTTCAGAAAAAGTTAATTACATTGCTTTGAAGACAAATAAACTAAAAAAAACTCTACTACTTGTTTTTTTTACTAAAGTTACTTTTCTACCACTGTACATTAAAAAATATAAGATGGTCCAAATTCGGCAATCTTCCCAAACGCGTAAATGGAGGAAAGAGCAGCTGAAGGGTTAAGGTTAAAATTGTAGTTGTCAGCGAATTTCTATGTGGCTTTTAAAATAAAATAAAAACGAAACTTTAATTAGCTTCAAGTCTAGAGATTAGTGATTGATTACAGTTTCAGATTTCGAATTTGGACAGAATCACCCAAAAATCAGGCCAAGCTCTTTTTTTTAAAAAAAAGAGAACAACTGGTTACATATAACAGTGAAAAAGAAGTCAAGTATAATTTATCTTGATTCCTTCAAAATCAGACGGTTGCAATTACACGACCCTTTTTATGATTGTACTTTGTTTAAAACGGTAAGATTTATAGCTGGTTTGGTGATAAATGTACTACATCATTTGCAAAAGATAGTCTTTTGCAGTCTCATGAGAATTTTTCTCTTTAAATGAAAATGAGTTTGAAAAAGATTTGGTCTTTATTCAAAAGAATCTAAATAATAACACTTTTAGTGTGGTAAACTAGAATTACATTGGGGCAAGAACTGCCATAGATAAGCACTTTTTATCGAAATATTTCAAAAAATACTGAAAACCTTAGCACTTTTATTTTTTCTGGAAAACTGTTTCATATACATAAAGTGACTCAATTGATTTATCGTGCTTTCAAACACTTTATTAAAATAAAGGAACGGGATAATAATTAGTAATTAGCCCAAATTGCCTCTGTGTAATTGTCTTCTAATTAGTTTAGACATTTTAATAGAATTTGGGTCTTTTAAATCGGCATAATTTATTATTTTGCAAATGTCACTGCTATTGTTTTAGCCTTTATTTGACCCTAGAAATTAAACTGAAAGAAATAAGAAATAGTTTCATAATAAGAATGATAAATTTTCTCTAAACAGGGAAGCTATAAATTTTCCTCAATGGTATTAAATTTTTATTAAAATGAGAGAATAATCCTCCCTTTCCCGTTAATTGATGGCGATGTCTTAAATCATAGACTACCTACAGCTTAATATAAATTTCCTACCCCCTCCAAAAATATATTTCTTTGAAGTTCTCGAACTTATTTCTAAACTTTTTCTTGTGCTGCGTATTTTGGTTTAAAAGTGACAATCCTTTAAATTGATCATCTGATAAAGACAGAAAATATTCCTATGAAAATAAGCAAGAAAATTTTATTCTGTAGTATAAATCGCTGTTATATAAAGCGCTCTTTCGCTCGTTTGTTTGTGAGTGAAATACAAATAAAACCATTATATAACATTCGCTGCTGTCCAAAGATCTCCGAGTTCTTTTACGTATGAGCGAAACACGTAAATCTATTTAAGAAACTCAATATGTTGGCAGAGATGAGTCTGTTTGATACATGTGACGAAAAGTTGTAGAAAATGATCTCAAATTAAATCTGTTGTGAACTACATAAATACAATTTCGGTTAAGTTTTTTGAAACCTAAAGAAAATCAAGAGGGAAAATTTTTCAAGATAATCCATTAAACAAAGCTTATCAGACAAAGCCACATTATTTTCAAAAGATGCTTAGTAGTATTAGTAAAAGAGATTCATAATTTTAAAAAAATCACTGTCGTAGATACGAAAAATTCTTTTCCATATCAACATTTTTATTTCCTCAACAAATGGATCTAGTTGGTTCAAAATGAGAGATTTGGAAAGTTCTACACAAGAACGCTGCTCACCAGTCAAAAAGGTTCGGATAAATGGAGTTAGAATTACCGAATTCACGATTCGGTTAAGTGATTCACCAAATATTTATAGAAGTCAAATCTTCAGACAGGAGAATTTCTAGGAAACGCCAATTTAAAAATGTACGATCCTTTATAGTCTGGGAGAAATGAATTCACAAAATTTCGTTTGCTCTTTGAAATATATCAATTATCCTTATCGAACTATCATTACACATCAGAATGCACTTTTGACTTAAAATGAAGGTAAATATACACGCAGTTCGTGAGAGATAAATCTATGAATTTTCGCTTGTTCTTTTAAAAATATTAATTATAATTATCGAACAAACGGTGCGCATCAAACTGCAATTATGCATTAAAAATAAACTCAAATTGAATACTTCATCATCGAATTAAAACGAAAATATCGCTTCTGCAATCGTCATATTCCTCGAGACCTTTCATCATCGTCAGATTACCTCACCGGAGACAATTAAATAGCATCGATCAAAATTAAGTACCTCTTAAGAATTTTTAAAGGAAAAGATTAGTTGCCATGGTTTCAGAAATAAATACTTCTACATGACTTTTAAAAGTTTCTGATTAATAGCAAAGGAGTAAACGGTCGAGAGCGAGGAATAAGCAACCTGCCTAGAAAAAGAAGCTCAAACTTTCATTATCTAAATTAAAACTATTTCCCCTTCAAACTGCCTTCCTTCAATCGTGTCTTAGAACCGAAAACTCATTTCGCTCTAATGCGAAAATGATTCGGCGACTTGCACTTTGGACGACTCGACTGTTGGTTCAATGATGGAAAGACGAGCAGCATACTTCCGGAGGAGATAAGAGGATATTTTCCAACAAAAAAAGCCAGAGATTATTGGAAGAAAAATTTCAAAATATACGTATTTCTTAAGGGAGAAAAAAATGGAAAAAAAGGTAAAAAGTTCCCTGAAAAAGTGAATTTCCTAGGAGATTATCACGATAACGCTGTATCAGCATTGTTGTTGCAGCATTTTGAACTTGGAGATGGGAAATTTTTATTGCTGTCAAACCTCGTGTACATTATTTATCGGGAAAATTTCTCTAGGTGAATATATTCTCCTTGAAGAAGTTATTCATTTTTTTAACTGACAGTTGACTTGATAGCATCTTGGATTATCTTTTAATTTATGAAATAATAATACAAGTTTTCTGAAAATTTTTTGAAACGACTTGTTAAATTGCTTTTTAATTTTTTATTATATAAAGTTAACTGTGTAGTATAAAAAAAAGAAATTCAAACGAAAATAATAATTCAAATATAGCATTAATATAAATTTTATTATTCTGCATAGACAAAACTAATCTTTTAAAAAAATATTGGACATTAACAATATTTTTCAGTTAAAGCTTTAATGAAGACAAAACTATATGAAAAATTACAGTTAATAAAACAAATATGTAACGTGTTTCGGTGCATTGAAAAATTGATTATGATAATATTTTCTAGAAAATTTATTACAATGAAAGTTAAAATGATTCATTAATTTATCAGATTAAACATTTTGAAGTTTGTGAGAGTTACCGAGTACTATCATCGCAATTTTTAATGGTGACCAGATGTTAATACTCTCCCAATCACCACACCAAACCAAAGCGAGGAATTTTGAGCTTCATGAACTTCACATACATAAACTTTCCAAACACAAATATTAGCTTCGATAGAACGAAGAATCGAATCCGTAACCTTCCGATAGCATAGCTGAGACTCAACCATGAAGCTACTATGGCTTTATAATGAAAACTGATACAGGAAATTTGAAGTATAACATTCAGAAAGAATACTGATTCTTTATAAAATTGCATCCCTCAATAATTAGAAAGGGAGAAAAAAATCGAAAACCTTTCGAGAGTTGTATTATCTGGCAATAAAAGTTTTATTTCCTTCATTAATGTAAACGATAATAATTTCCATAAATTTTGAAGTTGGAAGTTAGCAGTATAATATTCAATGCAAAAATCAGGTATTTCAAACCTTCCATTTGTAAGTTGTTGATAAGAGAGAGAAAAATCGGAAAATATTTCGAAGATTCTATAATCTCTAAATAATAGCTACTTGTTTTTCGTTAAAATAAATAATAAAAACAATGAACTCAACGAGAATAATTCAAAAATTCATTTTTAAAACTCATTCCTAGTATCAGGAAAATTTGTTAGACTTTACTCTTCCCCAAGAAGTACTTTTATAATAAATTTAATCTAAATTCTTCTTTACAGTAAGACTTAACACTGATAGAATAAAGGTACTTACTAGTGAATGCTTATCTCCTTGTTCATGTAACGTGGCAACAGTAACCCACTTGTGGTAAAGAACAAAAGATAAGAGAGCAGCACTATGAGATGAATCTGGAGCCACAGTTCTGAAGAACATCGGGAAATTTTTCCTATCACTTAGGGCAGGAGATTTAGCTCCGTAAGATATCTGTGGAAAAATACATATCTAATGTAGAAAAACGAATCCTAGAATGGTGAAAAATGTATGTTTCAAGATAAAACTTTGTACTTCTATATAGGATAGAATTAATCAATATTTATACAGAGATAAATTATTCGCATTATTTTAAAGAAGCTGCTATTTCTATAAACAGTGGACTTCTATATAATGCGACCAAAAAAATTGCGACTAGTACTCATACAACGCGAAAAATAGTTGCGTATTACTCGTAAGTTAAATTTAACATTTGCACATAGTTTATGATTTTTTGCTTTGTAAGGCAAATTTGTACACTTACCAGTTGTTTATATATGAACAGTGAGGCTGACAGTTATAAAATATAGTATCTCACTAAAAATATGCGTTCTCACAATTCGGAGACATGTTTGAACTTGCATAAATTCGTCCGATAAAGCGATTCCCTATTACAATTTGAACGGGAATCCATTGTATTTATATTTATAGCTTATTGGAATGCTAATTAGTAATATAGCGGCTGTACTTTAAAATATCAAAAAATCTTTCTCTTGGTAAATTTTGAAGACTGATCAAATGCAGTTGGAAGTACAGCAGAATCTCGTTATCCGAAATTTAATTATCCTATATTCCGATTTATCCGACATCAGTTATGAATTAATTAAAAATCATAAATCGAAAAATGTACTTTGTAGCCTTCTTTATTGTTAAGATTGCCTGATCGTTACGATGGGTGTTTCTTTCACTGTTTGTAGGACAACAAGATCTTGATGATACGTGACATCCGGGCATTCGAAGAGACAGACTCGGTTAGATAGCTATAATACTGTGAATGTTGTTGCTAATCTTTCACTAACTTTTTGGGCATGTTCCTTTGTTCTAATGAATTAGCGTTTCACGAAAACACCCCGATCTGGAACGAAACCTTGCGGTACTATCTGAATGACAGCAAAGCGAGAACTGTGGTCAGTTACAAAATGTCCATCACCGGCTCATGCACCAAGCCCCTCCGTCATCGGGATGTGGTTGAAACCACACCACCATTACTGTACCCACCAGGGAAGCGAGATCCAGCTTACTTATCCGGCGGCTTCTCATGCACTTACTCGTGGTGCCCTCCCCCAGTGGGACAATCAGAATTCCATGTGTATTTTCATGTATAGTGACCAAATGGAAAAGAAACGTTATTTCAATTTAGGTCAAAATAATTCTTGAAATACAATGGATAGCAAGAGCAAGCATCAAGTACTGACGTGGTGTTTTTCATAAGATGGCGCTATATAGCAGCTAGAAAGAGTCCATCGGTAGGAAAGCAACACTATCAAAAAGTTTTTAAATAAACCTAACTGCTTTGTCTTTTAATAGAGTTTTCCATATTTATTAAGATAATTTGTTAAGTTTATTTAATAAATTATGTGACTGTGTTCTATGAAGAGGAGTTCTCAGAATTTGAAATCGTGGTCAGATGAAGAAAACGGCACTTGAGACAGCACCTACTTTCTGAACTTTCGCACAACACTAATATGAAAGCGATTTAAGTCAGGTTCATCTTCGTGTTTAAATTTTTAGATTAGAATCCACTACCTTCTCTTCCTGGCCAAACGGTATTCATCTCTAGATTAAGTGCTGAATTTCGGAGAAGGCTGTTTAGATGTTTTTCTCGCCATTTGAGCACGATTCAAAATTATAAAATCTGTCTCAAGTTATTTGAAAACTGGTGCTAATTTAACCAATCAATTAATGTAGCCGACTGGATCTCCTCTGTCTGCGTTTTCAGTAACTCTGCATATTACTTAGTAAGATTTATAAGCTAACTATTCATTCACACCAATAAAAGGAATATTTCTAGATACAGAATAAAGGGGAATATTTAATGATTTGAAATTGATCTCTTACTTGAACAATATTCCATCTACTGACTACTCTTGCAAGTCTTTCAGTTACTTCAGAAGATCCAGTTCCAAGAAGAGTGGTCATCACAGGCTGGCGATACAAGGAATGGAAAAATGCGTCGACAGCAACTCCTGAATCACACTAAGGAAGGAAAGAAGTTTCTTGAGGCATTAAAGTATTCTCATTACAACAATTTAGTAAGATTGTTTCCATTTCATACAAATATTCCACAATGGTTTTTTAAAAAATGTATTCTAATCACTGAGAAATTCAGACTACGTTTCTGTCAGTAGCTTGGAGTAAACTCAGAAGAGTAAAAGAAATGTCTGTATCGAGATACAACATTCAAATCAGGAAGATTAAGACCTATAAAGAATAGTAGCTCAAAAATACCTACTTTTGATGCCTAATTTCTATTCTTCTTTCTATCCATCTTTCTAACTTCATTGATTTATTTAAAAAATTATAGGACAAATTTATTTGCTGAATATTATAACGTTATTTTAGCCGAATTGTCGTAACTTCAATTCACGTGAAATATCTTGTCAGTGATATTTGACAAGCATACTATGAAATATACTTGTCAAATATCACTGCGTGTGCCATTTTTCATTTAAATATAAGTTCTCTGCTGTGACAACCATATCTTCTTTCACTCTGTCTGATTCATTTCTAGTCTGGAAATTTGTGTGTGTCATGAGCATGAACTGACTCCATTACATAGAGTGTCGTGGCTATTTCTAAACCGTTAGAGATAATTCGAAATGACGTCAAAGTTGATTTTTTTATGTTATTTGAGTCCATAAATTTATTATTGAAAAAAGTCTGAATTTTTATGCAGTCTTCTCTACTCATAATAAAGGAGAATGTGCATGTCGGTCCTCTACACGGCAGACCGCTAGACCAAGAGCTACGAAGTTTGGTACAAACATGCTCTGGACGGTGGGAATGTGCACCTCGGAACCCTTTTTTGAAGTTTTAATTAGAATTTCAATTAATTAAAAATTAAACTGAATTAATTTTTGATTAACTTAACTTAATTCTTTTTAATTTAAAATTAATTAAATTTTGGCGTTTTTCCTTAATAACTTCCGAAAATATTACAGCACAAAAATTCTTTTTATACAATCTTAAATTGCAAACATTTACCTTTCCAACGATATAAATTAAATTGCCGTACAATGGCTTCTGGAATTTTAATGAATTTTTCAAAATATTTTTGGCATAATTTTCAACAATCCTTATCATTGTTGCAACAGCTATTTCAATGCATATTTCTCTTTCAGTGTTGTAATCTGATAAGACATTTTGCTTTCAGATTTTATTTCATCAGAATTTTTAGGAAATCTGTAAACCAAGCTCTCCGAGATATTGCTTTGCTTACAATATATCCAGTCAACTCAATGGTTATGTTTGCTATGTTTTAATTCTGATCTCAAGATGTTTTAATGCGGCTAATAGGCCGCTTGCCATAAAATGGGCTGCGTCATTTTAATGTTGAAATCAAATGCATATTTTACAAGAGGAATAAGAAAGTGAAGATAGTGCCGAAAACATGGAATTAGAGGTTACACGACATGGTCAGTTATTTGACTTCATTAGGAACATTTATGTATACAATGAACACAAAGGTCACTAATAGAACATGGGTGAAATATCTACCACAATCTGAAGTTTAAAATTACGTTGTGAAGAGAACCGTGAATATAAAATGATGATATAATTGAAATCATATTACCGGCGAGCAAGCTGGTCGCCAAAGGCGGGTAGCATTTAATAAAATATTCTTGATTCACTAATATTTTAAATAAAAAAGTAAATAAAAGCGACTGAAACTGACCGAGTTATGAAGCTATGAATATTGTTTTAAACAATTTTAGATAATTTCAATGGTCGAAAATAGCGATATTTATAGCTTCATAACTCGGTTAGTTCTAGTCGCAGAATAGTGGAACTTATTTTGGTTGAAATGTTAATGTAGCAAGAATATTTTATTAATATGGTTAATATAAAAATGAAGACTTCGCAATTTTGTCAGCAGTTGACTCAAACAACATAAAATATGATTCTTTACTTCATTGAATTAGAAATATATGTCTTTTTCTAAAGGGTAGCTATTAAGCCACGATTCGAGCAACCTGCTCTTATCCAGATCTTCAGCGGATGAAAAGGAATCATGCAAAAGTGTTGCAATCTCATATAGTCTGTCTACTGCATAAGGGATGTATTCATCTGCTGCCACAGTAATCGAGGAAGAAATTGTTTGGAAGAACATCGCAGTTGAAAAATGTCATGATATCAAAACGACGTGAAATATTTATATAAGTACTATCACAATGTTAAATTTGTGCTTGTTCTCATAAGTATAGTAATGATACAGTGCATGATTAAATCATTTGAATTGTATTTGGGCATATTCTTGTAACTGGGAGCCTTGAATTATTTCGTATTACAAAATACACATTTTGAGAGGTTCCCGAAAGTTCAAGAACAAAAATTCTAATGCTGCATTTTTCCTAAATTAATTGTTTCTTTAATTAGTCTGTTGTACAACGGATTGGAATTGTCTGAATTTAGTATAGAAAGCTACTATTTTTGGAACAGTTTTCAATAAGAACCCAAAATATCCACGAAATGCAGTTGGTTTCCGCATGACTGTGTTATTCACTAAGTTCATCGCAAATTTCGATCAATTAATTTTACTCCTGTTTAATTTTTGTATTCTTTTTTCTCCTTGGATAAGCTTTTCCTTTTTTTTATTAGTATTGAACTTTTACAATTTGTACGAAGTCATAACAACATATCTAATTTACAACATTTTTGTTACGGAAAAGGTTTTAAAATTCCTTTAATTCTGGTTTCCCATTTATTCTCACAGAGGTATATTTTTCTTTCAAATTTTGCATCGAAAATGCTCAATTTACGGAGGAAATAACAATCCCATTTTTTCTTTTAGAAAAAGAGCTGTAAAAGAAGTATTACAAGAGTAATTCCTCTTTCTTTCATGCTTCAGGAGTTACGTTTATGTTACTTCTTCCGAAATACTTCTTTAATTTTGCTAATGTATTTTTTTCTCTTTCCCTAAACGAAGTTGGCGTAAGAAAAAACTCTAAATTCCTTAATAATCTTTTAAATAAACGGTCTAATGTCTTATTTGGAATATCTTTGACTTTTAATGTTCATTATTTCAAGAACTGCTCGCCGTTTTCGTAATATGTTAAGTATGTGAAGGATATGATAATACTTTTGAGTTCTAATAAGTATTCAGAAATATAAACACTAAAAATTAGTAGATTTTTGTTTGGCATAGTTTTAGTTTATTTCAATCATTTTATTCATTGAATAATAGAAAGGTGTCAGCGAAATTTTTCTACAGAACATATTGGCCAAATCTAAATAAAGTTAGGATAATTAAAATCTTATATTATTCATATTTAATTTATGTCAATAGTTAACGCTGGTATAAGAATAATTTTTGATGCTTTTTTTGCACGATTTTTTTCAAGTTAATGTATTAAAGGAAAAAGAACTTTACGTAATTAATGTTTCCATAATAAGCTATAAAACAGCTTACAATAATTACCCATTTAACTAAGCTATCTAGTATTTAACTATATTAAGTAGTCTTCAGGGCAACTCAAGTTAGAAAGAATATTTAAAACAGTGACTAATTTCCTTAAATTAACAGCTACCAACTCTTCTGGCAAATGGTAAATTTTAATTTCCTATTTTCAGCTACTTCTATAGAAAAAGAATTAATTTTCTTTTATGCACATTAAAAATCAATAAATTTTGGTGTTAATTTTTAAAAAATAAAAACCAGCATGATTATGATTATAATAAGCTATGAAAGCATTTTTTATTCCTCTATTGAGATACTCAAAGATTTACCATAAAAAATGTTGTAAATATCTCTAAGTTACATATCTACATTTACCTTTTATGATAAAAGCATTAGTATCATTGTGAGTGACGTTTTCAGCGGCGAAATATCGAGAATTCACAAAGCCTTTACTTTTTAACTTTATTATCAACCACTACATAACAATCCTGCGTAATTCAGAATTTAGAATTATTCTCCTTTATTCTACAACATGTCAATGTTTATTTTTTTCTAAATAACCATTATTTTACAAAAAGCTTCAAAATATTGCTACTATAATCAAAACTCCCAAATGACAATAACTGAAAAATGCTTCATATTTCTTCGTATAAAATTTGATGAAATGATTTTTTGAGCAATAAAACATTTATTCTAATCAAAATCTGTTTCCTCATTTACATACACCTATCTATCGAATTATTATTTCACAGTCATTAATTAAGGTTACATAACTTCTGCATTGCGAGCACTTATTATCACTGTATAGCACGCACTTTAGCCAGTTCTTCGCCACAAATTTGGCAATTACTCTAATTAGACCTGTTACCTCCAGAGATCCCGATAATGCGATTTTGCGTTATTAAGTCTGGGAATTCTCAATCGAAACTTTGTTTGATACACGAATAATCGTTGACGAGTGGCTTTCAACAAACATCATGAGTAAAGTATCTCGCTAATGAACTTGCAGATTCCAATTTTGATAGTTAATAAGCTCGAGATCATGCTTCATTCACATTCAATATTCAACAGAAATCATGCACTATCATGGCATTTTGAGTAATATTTCTGTAACCAAACTCTGTAACCTTCCTCCTTTCAATTAATTGTTTTGGAGTTCTTTCAAAAATTTGTAAAAGTTAGTAAATCGTAGAAACTATTTTATGATAAACCAGTGGAAAATACCCATAACATAGGTGAGCTTTTTAAAATTCATTAACTGATTTTATGCAATCAAGATAGTGGATTAAAGATATGAATTCCATATTTCCATATCACTTCGGGTTTTCGAAAAAATACTTAGTCGTTTAACAAGCAAGACCACATATCTCAATTTTTTGAAATTTCATAGAGAAAGAAAACACTGAATTTTTCTCAACCAGAAACGAATATTTCTGAATTTGTTTTCACATCTGGTAGGACCCTGCGGTCTAATATATGAAATAAATTCAGAAATATTCGTTAACGGTTGAAATCTTTTCTTCCTCTATGAAATTTCTAAAAATTGAGATAGGTGGTGTTGCTTGTTAAGCGGCGACTTCTTAGTCACGCAAATAAATTGAACATGCCTCAGCTTAAAAATCTTCAATGCTCATGAATAATATATTCTACAAATAAAAGTTATCGGGAATGAAATGTGTATTGTCTTATTTTCATTCTACCGAGTATAGAACATAAAATCTTAAACACATTACCTTAAGATATTTATTGTAATTATACATTTCAAAATAAAAGCAATGAAATCAACAGTATATTTATATAATCACTGCCAATCTTCCACTGATGGTAAATGTAATTCTGGGCTTTGAGCAGCAGCTATGTATTTTTTTATGTCTCTTTAAGATGGACAGAACGAGTGGCTGGTACTAATGCTAGAATATTATCTTTACAATTATACAGCAGCGCACCTTTTGATATTTTCTTTATTCGAGTCAATGAAGGTTTTCTATTCATGAGTTTTAAACTAAACTCCTAAACAGCCTTGGTTCGTGCCACCTTATTAGAACCCTAAAACTAAATACCCTTTTTTTCCCAATTGACCATTTTCTTAACTCCATAAAACTCTACATTCTGTGAGAGGTACACGGTTTTTCTTCCTTCCATTATCTTCCATTCTATTTCAAAATAAGTAAAATAAACATTTTTAACAAATGATGCTGTGTTTTGGCTTTCTTTTTCCATCATAAAACGTCTATGAATAGAACAAAATATATTTGAATCGTTCATATACGCCCTCCTTTGCATTGTTAAATAAATACAGTAACATAGTTAAATCACACGCAATTTTTCTAACATACAGCACAACAAATGCATTATAATAGGCGAATTAATCCTCTGAAACACTTTCCTAGACACACAGTACAATATCCTGATCTGCACTTGTTCATGTAATTGTCAACTTCTTAGCTTTATCTTTTTTGACGATGTGGTCTGCTTGAATCGTCTCGCAAACTTCTAAATATTCCGCCTTAAGTCTAGTAACAGTTGAAAGCGCTTTTGTTTGAAAATATCTTGCATTTGTAATAATAAATTGATGCCAAAGGAAAACTTTGAAATTATTTACTTACTTTAAAGAAAGTTTGTGTTTTTGTTCAACTAAAGTTATTATTTTTAATTGCATTGAAATTAAAAATGTGCGTGATAGGCCAATAAAAAGGTCAATTCAGAAAGGAAAATCTAATATAAAATAAGTGTGAATATAACAGAAATCAGCACTGACCTGTGTAATTGTTGAGAAGAGTTTTTAATTTCAGTTTAAAACTCGTACATACATTTTTTTATTGATGATTACCATATCAATTGCCTCCACGAAATTTGAAATCAATCTGTTGATTTATTTCGAAGATATTTTAATCAATACATTTTTATAAAACAAAACTATGGCAATTTGAATTTTTATTTATTGTTAAAACAATCAATAACTCTTCCAAATTAAGAATTTAAAAGTATGACATCAGATTTAAAAAAAAGAATTCGACAAATTTGATATTCTTTTAAAAAACGACGTTTCTGAATAAAATTATTTTCAGAAACGAAAATGCTTTATTTTAAAAATCATCATCTGTTGTATTAACTTTTTGGAAATTTGGGGAATTATCTCATGATTTTGAACCGTGATCAGAAGAATAACGTCGAAGATTTAATGCGAATCAGACTCATTCATATAACGAACTCTTTAGAAATGGGTCTCGAAGTAGTGATTCTCCGATGGCGGCTCTGAATTCCAGGAAACAATCTATTAAAGTATAAAGGGTAACATTTGTGTGATTGAATAAAAATTACACATCATGCTGATATGATATTCTGCGTACGAAGATAAAATTTTATCATTTTCTATACACATTTATTTAAATTGACTTGTTTCATGTTTGTAAATTGGTTTTTCACTCACTTCCTGATGTGCTGGAGATTTGAAATTTTGTACACTGTGTGTTCTAGATGAAAATACACTATTTTAATATTTTCAGAATTTAATTATCTGTTAATCAATAAATTTTATTAAATTTTGATTCCGTATGAATGGCGTCACCTGATAGCGAATTAGAAAAAAAATGATTTCAAGATTCCTTAATTTCTATGATAAAATTAAGGAATAAAAAGTAGTAAATGATTAAAATAAAAAATTACACTTTTAGTACACTAATAAAAGTGTGTTTTCAAAGATTGCTTTTATCAAATTCATTTTGATAGCCAGAAAAATTAGAAATGCTTTGCTGAAAGTTGATTGGGATCGAAAACCTTTTCGAGTCATAAGCAACTTCTTTTTATGTAATGTTTATAATGTATTTTATAGTAATGAGATAAAGAAAAAAAGTGATTAATTTATTGCAAGCGATTTAAAACCATTTCCATGCAAAACTAATTAGTTTTGATATTCAAGTAAAATTTATAGCTAAATTCTCATTTGTAGGAAAATGCATCCAAAACTTAACTTTTTCAAAAAATCTTTTATTTCAATCTCTTAAGATTTCCATCATATCTTTCGCTCCACATCGCCATATCTGGCTCCTTTACTGTTAAATTCATCCAATCAATCAAACTTAAAATCTAGAAAATCATTTAAAGCCTTATAAAATTTCTTCTTATGGTATTTTTTTAAATAGCTAAAGTTGAAGTGATGCATGTTGAGAAAGTGTAGAAAAACTTAGTTCCATTATTAATTGTTAGGATTTCAAGTGCTAAGATTTGAGAATCCGAAATTATTTAGAAAATATTTTCTATGTGATACTATATACTATTCGTGGTTAAGCCAAAAAAGTATTTCACTTCCATACCAAATCTTAGTAAATTTGTAAAATTAATATTTCAACTATTTATATTACAATAAATATATGTTTGGTTTTGTGGCACAAGAGCCATAAATTTGACTATGCTGCGCCAATTATTAATATCAGGATTAGTGGAAATATAAATTACTATTCTGAACTAAATACTAAGGATTTGTCACATATCCTGGGAAAACATATACAACAGAATCTAAATCGTTAGAATGAAAAAATTCGTTAAGTGTTCTTCTTATAATTTAACTGCTCATTATTAAACACAATGTTTAGTTAACCCCTTAACCTACAACAACATGTCTGACACGTGCATCTAATGACAGAATTTTTGCTATTGAAATGCGTAATTAAGTCAACGTAACAACTAATTTTAAATACAAAAATCACTTAGACACGCTTAAATGTCTCAAGTATCCTTTACCATCTTAAAAGATTGAAATAATAAAAAATATCCCAAATGGTTAGTGTAATCTAATTAGGAGGTTAAATAAAATTGTAAGACAAGGGGTTAAGTTGAGAATTAATTTGAATGGATATGTTTATAGAATAAGCATTAAATTCCTCACTAGTATTGTATGTTACAAATGTAATATCCAAAATGCCATAACTTTAAGCTGTATCACCTACTGGGAAACTCGTAATTGTGCCAATATTAAATACTGATAAGCTACATCCAGCACTTTTGTCGTTAACCATCGAAGCAGCTAAGCGATAATGCATGATTCGATTAAAACGCACATGTATTAAAGTATCATTAATAATATTTCTGTAGCTTCTTTTCTCCCTAAAAGTGTTTAATAATGCCGACGTTGAATTTATGATAATATTTCAAAATAGAAAAGGATATACCAACAATGAACCCACAGAAATAGAAATATCTTGAAATCATATTAATACTTCATTTTGAACTTTAGTGACACTAGACTTCAAATTATCATATTTAATACTAATATCACATCATAGTTAATACCCATTTGAATTTTAGTGACAATAAACATCGTATTAACCGCTAATCAAAACGAATGTATTGAGTGTGAAAAAGAACGACTGAACATAAAATCTTATGCAATTAAGTATTTCTCCTGTATTTATATCGGTTAATTGATCTCCTAAATATCCGAATTAAAGGAAAATAGCATTCAGAATTCTAAAAAAGGTTGGTAAAAGAGTCTGAGCTTTAAAGTTTTCTTAAAATTCTCTCAAACTAAAAATAATTTTTTTTGAATGTCATGCAGTTGACAGCAATTTTTATTCAAATTAATGAAAAACTGAAAAATAAAAATACTCATTTGACCGATTGAATTTGAAAATTGAAAAAAAAAGATTCAAGAATAAGAGAGTTTAAAATGTTTTAAAAATTTGGATGATTACACGATTATAATTAATTATGAAAAATACTTTAATAAATATTTCACATCTCTTTTAAAGCTTGTTTATTTTTTTGAAGTTCAGCAACATATTTTCATACTTGAACACTAAATTTTGAGCAAATTCTTCTGAATGAAAATAAAACAAAATACGTTACAGATTTTGTTATGAAACCTTCGTTTAAAACTATTTTAAAGGCAAATAAATTTAAAAAAAAGCAAAATTGCATAATAAAAATTCAAACAACACGTGGATAAATTCTAAAAGGGTTTGCTGAAATAAAGAGTTTGAGGCTGTTGGGTAAATAAGAATTAAAATCTTATTTTCAATTCATCATGAAACAGCTTTTTTATACAAAATAATTTTAAATTTTGTTTTAAAAGCATTAGCAAAATACTTTATTTGTCAAGCTAAATATGAAACAAATATTTATAAAATTTTTCTTTACTTTTATGGCTTTTATCTTGAAAACTGTATAAGTTCAATTGCAGTTGCTTTGAAATTTATTGAACAATTTAAAGAATTTCTACGTGGAAACTAAACCAGGAATAAAGATATGAAATACAACTTTATTATACTAAAAACTATATTATTTTGATTCAAATCTTGCTAAATTTTAAAGGAACTATCCGAAAACACTGTTATCTACACATTTAAGAAATACAAAGAGGTGACCACTCCAAAAACCCTGCCGGAACAGTTACTAGAAGATAATATGGTACAATATATAAAAACTTAAAAGTTAGAACAAATGCAATATTTTCGTAAAATACAATTGTAAGGTTGAAATAGATTTCATTGTAACAGCACAGCGAAATTTTCACCTAATATTAAAAACAAATCTGAAATATTTTTCTGCCCTTGACAATTTAGACAAAACTCTGTTCATCGCAAGAATATTTAGAGTCAAATGCGTACACTTAATAAAAAATGGACGTTCTGAGTTTTGTTTCCACTATAAAGGAAATCAGTTTTCAGACAGAAATGTATTTTCACTTTTTAAAACTTACTAAGCTCCCAGAATGAAAAAGGAATTTTAGCAGCGAAATGTTTTAGAAAATAAATTTTCTTTTTCAGCGGAGAAGTGAGATTGCGTCTAAGAATTTAACATTTCTTCCTCTGCAGAATTTCATTTGAACAATGAGAAATTACATGAGTAAACGCGGTTTACTCCAGCATTGTCCTTCACCGGAATAAAATATAAAAAAATGATAGATGTGAATGCAGCTCCCTGATTGGCCCTGACCAATTACGGCGGCGAATCTAATTGGAGGTCACTCATTTAAAGAGTTTCTAAGTGACGTTTTGGGAGACTCCCTGGTAATTAGACAGGAAACCTCCAACACACAGAAAGGTACCACATAGCAAGAAAGCGCGAATTATCTGATTAAAGTAGCTAATACCTTTTATCTCAAAATAGAAATGATTTCCAGGATTTTCTAGCAGTTTACGGGAGCTAGTGTTATAGAAAAATTAAGTCCTCTACGGAAATTGCATAGTTTTTGTTGTCATTTTATTCATAAAGCTCATATACAAGAAGATACATATCGCAAGACAATGTACATTATCAAATTAAAACAATTCAAGAGGTCTGAAGTTAGGAAATACACGCGGGATTCTCATTAATTTGTAATAAAGCGTTTTACTAGAGAATTCTACTTATTTAGAAGGTCGCAAAACAAAGTTAGTTTTTTTATCAGTTGAAAGTTGAATAAAGAAAGCAAACTTTTTCTTTTCTTAAAGAAAATGGAGCTTCTAAATTTGTTCCATAACTTTAAATTATGTAAGAAGTCTTGTTGATGAAGAGATAAAACATTTGCAAGAGTTCTAAATGTCATTGATATTCCTCTGCTCAATACCAAATCCTTTAAAACGTTCTGCACTTGCAGCACGTTTTAGTTGTGAATGTTATTCGAAATGTTAGTTACTCGTGGTTGGTCGAAAACTGTTTCTTTAAGGTTTCTTACAAACATTGGAGATTAAAATAAATAATTTAAATTTATGTTTGATTTCCAACAGGTGTTCTACTCGCATAGTTTTAATAATAATAAAAACATTATAATTTTACAAATTTACAAGTATACTGTTTTAAACGGAGCGAATTCACGCATTGTCATAGTCATATGATTTAATATAACTGTACATCTGTACCTCAGAACCATACGAACATAAGTAACATTAAGCGAATTTTTCAGGAGTGTCTAAAAATTGAATCACGCTGCGTATTAGGATTTGCAGTCTTCTAACCGTAGTAATTATAGAAAGAGAATCTTCAATAGACTTGCGTTGTTGTTGGCTTGATGTAAAATCCGATCCTTCATGCAAAACTGTAATAACTTGAACACTGTCACTTTTGCTATTATGTTCGTCTGGTTTTGACGCGCATACGTAGACTTCATCAAATGTTTGTGTACGTTGCCTTCTACTTTTCTTCCGGAAAGTTGAGCAGTAGATTCAAAAATTAAATTGTGCCTCTTTGGTTGATGCGAATTGATTTCATTTCACGATCACATCATCAAAACACATCTTTCTTTTGAAATCTTTAACACTGCAAGCATTAGAGTAAAACTTCTGAAGTGTAGGTAATTTCTCTTTTACTAGAGACAATCTGGGGGACAAAATTCTCTCCATTGACAGAAAATGGATGAAATGGATGCAGAAACAATGTTTCATCGTTATATTTAGTTTTAGTTGCCTTTGGGAATTAACTTGTTTGAGCAGAACAATGGTAGCAGTGTTTGTGTCTCGTTTCAAATGGATTCATTCCGAATTTCCGTTTAACTTTAAACGATCTAAGAATTTCTAATTTATGCATATTAGAACTTGAAACTTTTAAAGCACAGTTTAATCCAATTTATTCCCATTGGAAAACGAAAAGAAATATCACTTTTGTAGAGTTTTGATGAGTAACTTTATGTTCAGTATAAATGAAAGGAAGACGAATTACCAACAGGAAATATAAACATAGCTCATTCATTGAAAGGAACAATGCATTGATCTTTAATTGGATAAATGTTGATTAATTTATACTTGGTGAAACTTCCCACGTGTCGATATAGTAATCAATTATGTGATAAGTCAAAGAAGATTCCTATTCAGCATTAAACACTGTTGAAAACATCTAGAAAACTACATTACCGGTACTAGTTCAGGCTGCGATAAGTTAAAATAGAACATGATACGATTGAATTTACATTCCTCTTCATTAAATACAGGAATATTTTACAGTTTTGGAGAAGAAATGATAATGGAATCAATAACAAAAAATACATTCCATTAGCATATTATTTCTCTAGATTTGGTACACAAAACGATACCGATAAACTTGTTTAAATAACGAGAAAAAGATAATCCATATTACTGTTTTCTCTTTTAATATATTTTATTTAAAATATATAAATTGGAGACAAGTGCAAAATATTTACTATTTTAGATTAATTCATTTGTACCAATTTATGAAAAATACTTTCGAATGATATATTAGCTGTAAAATTAAAGCGATACATCAAAATTTCTTATAAAGAAAATATATCTGGATTTAAAACGACTATTCTTATAATTACTGATAATTTTTGTCTGTAATAAACCCCCTTTTCCCATTGAATGCTTCATAAGATTTCCTTTATTTTAACCTCCAAAACACAAATTTAAACACTAAACCTGGTTTCCCAGATACATAAGTACAATTCGTGCAGTATTTTTCGACTCAGAATGAACTTTTAACGAGGCACGTGAATTTTAGATTTAATTCTCCTATTGTTTATTAGCTTCTGATATTATGAAATGGTTGTATGCATCTTAATGCTAACCTACTGATTCTCAAATAAAAGTTAATCTCTGTTTAATTTTTCACTGTAGGTTGCAAGAGATTTAATTGAAAGGACATAAAGAATATTTGTCAATGAATGAAATGAGTTATAATTAAATTTGGGAAACACTGTTCTAACAGTTGAAACTAAACACCTATAACTACTATATTTAAGTTAAGTAAACCACAATGACTGAAAAATTATGAAAGATTTATAAAATTTCGTAGTTCATGAAATGGAACATTAAAGATACGTCACGCATGTATTCTTACTTGCTTTACATACTCATTAATGGCATTTAAACTGACAGAATGCAATTTTCAAGGTAATTTACTGGAAGTATGTTTTCCAAGTACAAATAGTGTCTTTCTAGTATTAAATATGAACCTTGTAATATTTATTGGCTGAAACCTTTAGATTACAATTAATAAAAATACAAGATCTTCTGTTAAGACGAAGATTTCATCTGAGAATGAGGAATTTGCTTTCCCCCTTTTGGCGTCTTTAAAGGATAAGATCTGTGGTCCATCTAAACATGCGGGATGTTACGTGTTCTTGTCTTATATCATTAGCAGTCAAACTATCCATACCCCATGTCATAATGCAATAAGGAAAGGGGTAATAATGTCTACTGGGTGAATAGAGGAGCATCAGATTAGCGCCGTGAGACGAGTGATATCCTAATGGCCTACTGGTAAAACTTTTGTATAAGCCTGTAAACAAAAATTCTACCGGTACAGCTTATCTACAAGCCTGTAAGCATAGGTAAAAAAAATTTACCTTTACAGCATATGCTGTAAGAACCTATAAAAAAACTTCTGGTACAGTAAATGTACCGCCCATAGGTAAAAGGTTAAAAGCCACGTTTCTAGAAACTTACCGGTGTGTTACGCAGTAATTAGAAGTTGCCTATAATATTGTCCATAAAGGACTGGAGGATATTCATTGATGTAAAGTGTCACTTGAGTGATATGGGAAGGCAGGAAGGAAAAGAACCGGTCGATAGTCTTTCGACTGTTGCATTTTGCTACTTTATTAATGTTTTCCTGCTGGTGTAACGAGAAAGTTTGATGAGAGTGTGCCTACTCGGGTGTCATCTGACCATGAAAAGGTCAAAATTACAAGGTTTGTTCCTAAATAACCTTCTTTTATCTTCAAAATTATCTGAACCTTTTTAACTTGTATATAGAAGAGTTTGCATTGAAGCAATATACACATCCTTTTGTTTTATTTCATCTTTCTATTTTTCGATCGATTACTGAAGTTTTATTTTCGAATATCACATGGTATGTTATTCTCGAAACCATATTAAAAAGGTGCTATTTTTGGATTTTGTACTGTAAATTTAGTTTCTTATTAATCTATAGAAAGAAAAAAATGATAGGAAATACCAGCTATGCAATAATATTCCTCTTGCATCTTTTAGCATTCATAAGTTGTAAATATAATTCCCTCTCCTCTTTTAACTTTTCCCAAGTGATTTTAAACATTTCTTCTTCCCGTTTACTGCTCATTGTTATCTTAAAAATAATCTGTTATGACTTTTCCACTTTCGTTTACATCAATCCTAAACTGATAAAAAGATATCTTCATTCAAGGAGCAGGGACGTAACATAGCTTAGTAATAGTAGTAAGTCAAATCAAATTAAATCTGCTGGCTATACAATAAAGTCAAATTATCTCTAATTTATTAAAATATTTGAAACAAGAAATTATAATTAATTCGAATATCATGCGTGCAGTTTTTAATATTTCAAAAGAGATTTCACAAAAATATATAAATCAATTTTATATTTAATATCTAATAAATACTCGAAGAAGAAGGTGAGTATAATTCATTAAATTCTGAGATGAAGCCTTTTAACTCGTTTTTTATTAGTTGCTGAAATACAGACCCTAAAATTCAATTTAATTTCTACTGCTAATTTTCTAATTTACTAATTAAATTTCATTTCAAGTTTCAATCTGATTCTCCAAAATGGTACGAAAGAAGTTTCTGCTCTTAATATTTCATTTAAAAGAATATATTTAGTGAAACATTTGCTTTCAAAATATTTTAAGTGGAAGATTTACTGCAAAGACTGAAAGTGAATTAAACTTACAAAACAAATTTGTAAAGAGACTCATTTCAGTTTCGGCTTCAGAAGATTTATTCAGTAGAAAGATTCTTGGCAAGATTTAATTAAAATGAAAATTTATTAATCCGTGAAAATCAGGAGAACATTCAACTGTCAGAATGCTTCTAAATTCGTAACAGCAGAAATAAGAACTTAAGCGACTGGAAATATTATTAAAGATTTAAATGTTATTAAAGTTTATAAAAATGTTATTGAAGTTTTTAAAATGTTTTTAAAGGTTTGAAAATGTTATTAAAGGTTCTAAAAATTATTATTTTTATAATAGTTTAAGGAATATTCGAAGATCTACGATTATGATATTGCTTCTAATTCCACTTGTTCTAATATATATAGCTAAGTTTATGAGTGAAAGTTTGTTTGTTTGGATTTTATTGCTGCAAGGGCGAGATCTAGTGAAGCTGCGATAAACACATGGTAACTTATGATTAAAGGACTCTTGATATAGCCTCTATTATTGGTCGAAGAGACCTTGGAGCACCTTACAGAGAAGTCTGACTTAATTCTAATAAATGAAGTGTTATCTGTATGACATCCCAGGGCAGCTTTGCATTTCTTTAGGAGGAAAAGACCGACCCTACATTATTCAGCCAGACTGCAGCAAGTAACCCGTTGCTAAAGTGCAGAAAAGGTCTACCAGTTTTTGAATAATGCTTATTAAGAGTACAGCCGGAGGATCTAATCCATAACCTTCTTCTGATTCCTGTTCCTCATTCATGCCGTGCTAATCCACTAGGCTAGTGATGGCATCTACAATTATTAAGCAATGTCAACACGTTGAACCACAAAGATAAGAACTACAACGTAATCAGTAAAATATTTATTTAATTCATTTCTGGTTGACTGCATTTATGTCAGTTTTGCTGCACAATATAGCTGTTAGTATCAACTTTATAATTGTAAACGTCTCAATTGCCCAAAATATGTATGGGAAATGAGACAGATCTCATAAGTCAGTTTTTGTTTGTTAAGAGCAATGTTTGCGACTATCACATGAAATTAATCTAACGCATACAAAAATGAAAGAGTTGAATCAAAAATACTCCTAGAGAAATGCGCATTATTATTAAAAAAATGACTGAATATCTCAAAACATCAGACAAAAACAAATTATCAATCGTCAGTGCAGATAAGATCAGATCAGAGGTGAGATTAGTTCTACGTATTTATCACTTTGATTAACAGTTAGAGTAAAATAAATGTTTTGGTAAAAGCGGTGAAGTTAAAACCTGTCTCATAAATATTTCCACAGCATGATTATTTACTTAACAATAATTACTATATTACTTTTGATGCTACTGAATTCTGAAGTAAGTTGCAATCCGAATTCATACATTTTATCCGCTTTATTCTTCAATATTTAGTAAACTAAATTTGAAACTACTCTTACCTCTGATTTTGTTCCTCTCCGGATCAGGTAAACTATCAAAAACAGGAGTCAATTTTTCTCGTTTGATGGTATGAAAGAAGATTGTGTAATAAAATGAAAGTTTAAGGAATGAATCGAATGACGGCAGTTAAGGAATTTTGACAATCCATGACTTGAAATTGTTCTGACAAATATATTTTAGATAGTAATTGAACCAGTTGCTATAATCAGATTTGTTTATATTGAAATAGGAAAAGAAAAAACACTCCCTGTTTACTTACTAAATGTTACTTCGTTCCTCATTCAGCAGATAATATATTTTTCTGTGTTTAAAGTATTTTTCTACGCAATTGATGAGTTATTGTCTACTGTATTTGCTCTATTGTTGTATTATTACAACAAATGCGATATCAGAAGTAAAAATAAGTATAACACGTTATACAAAGCAGCACAGTGCGAAGTTTTACCTGGAAACCATCAGGAAAAAGTGTTTATGTTGAAAAAATCGAGGATATTCTGTTTTCGATATTTAAAAAATATGGTGTGTTTGATGTTTAGCATCGACAAGTAGTGAAGAGATTCGAGAATTCGTTTTGGAACAGTAAATTTTTCCGTTGACCAATTTAGTTCAAAAAAGGATACAAATCGACAATTTAAGGGTAAAGAGCACATACCGAATTTCACTTATGTAGCTTGTTCCGTTTTAGAGTAATAGTATTCGCAGATATACACTAATAGACAGATGTATAGACAGTCTATTCTTTGAAGGATTTGATCTAAAATTTGAAACAGATCTTCAATTTATTTGTTAAGACCACATACCATATTTTATTCATCTAGCTTGTTCCGTTTCGTAGTCACCGTCTTGGCATACACAGGAATCGACAGATCATATTCCAAACATGACATTTTCAGACTCGGGGAGAAATAAAGCGTAGAGATTTATCAAAATCTGAAGGTAGAATTTTTTTCACTTTGTATTTTTCGTATACGAGAGGGTAAAAAGAAATTTTTTATTTCCACTCAATGATTATACGATTCAGATAAAAACCCATGATAGCAGTGGACAACTTCAGTAAAGAGAAATCCCACCATAGCTCAGATTTCGAGGTGACTTCGTAATTTTATGGACAAAAACACTGTATTATAGAGGTGAGACGAGGCGAAAGGATTTCCAAAGGCATGTCATGTTCCTTCTTTTCATCTTCACTTTCTATATGCGATTTAAGTCCCTGTATATTTGAAAAGGAGTCTTCTTTACTTTCTTGTATAGGAAGTATACAAAGAGAAAATATTTTAAGTGAAATTCGATCTCGAGATTTTGATGGATTTCCACGTTTTAGATTTTCTTAAGTCCAAAAAACCGTTTTTGGAATTATGTCTGAGCGTCTGGGAACAATATAACTCAAAAACACAGCGTGCTAGATGGATGAAATTGGAGTTATGGCTTTATTACCAAAATTTGAACCAAATCCACCAAAGGGTGACTGTCTGTCTATTCGCGTATATGTGAAAGCAATAACTAACGCAACAAGCTACATAATGAATTTCAATATGTGATGTTGACAGTAAATTTGGGCTGTATCAAATGTTGGACGCAATTGGTTAAAGGGAAGAGGTAAACAATACATGCTTTATTTTCTTCGCTGTGCTAAGAAACTTAAAATGCGCCATATTGTGTACATACGGGGGTGATCCAAAGTATCGGAACTGTAACCTCAAATCTGTAACACTCTTGGGAGATATTGACCTTGAACCCACACATCTCCAAAAGTTACAAGGTTTTAGTTCCAACCACTTCTTATCAGTAAAGCTTTAAAAAATGTATGGACTATGCTGCCGTCGCATTTGTTATGGCAGAGAAATTTGAGTTGAAAACTGCGCTCTATCTATTTCAATACTCGATCCCCTTGAATCACATCCATAAATCTACATTTCATCTAATGTTACAATCATTTAAAAAGTTTTTCCTATTTTTATCCCATTAAAAGAGGAACTAAAACCCGGTCCTCTTTCTCGTATTCAGAGAGCAATTTCGGCACCCAAATCTCCAGTCAACCCAAATCTTCAATCTTTCGAACCCAAATCTTCAGGCAAAATGGATTGACACTCTTCAGATATCTCACGCACAGTGATTCGGTGATTTTCAAGTACACCTGAGATCACATCTGGAATGTTTTGACATTTGTCAATGTTTTTGAAGTCACCACTTTTCACATTTCCACCGCCATGCTGGAAACATTTCAGCTGGTCATAAATTCTTGTGCGGCTCATATAATCTTCCCCATAAATTTTCTTCAACTATGCATAAATCTCGTCGCAGGTATCTCCAAGAATTTGGTAATACTTGGTTCAGATCATCTGCCATTACAAATACGACGAGAGCACAACCCACATTTTTCAAAGTTCTAATGAACCGACTGGCTGGTGATACGACCGTATAACTTTCATATATGGTAGGAGTCAAGGCGTATGCATGGGAAGGGTCAAGACTAAAATCTTCACTCTGCATATTTTGTCCTTGAGGGTAGGACGCCAGTCGTGATACTTTTTGATCACACCTCGTATATAAGAAAGTTTAGGGCAGAACACACCCGTAAAAGAGAAAAAAGGTCAATTTAATGTAGAAATCACCAGGGAAGTCAGAAAAAAGCCTTTTAATGAGAGAAAAACGTTTTGCAAGAGATATCTATGTAAAATTAACCACGAAACTGCGTTACGAAAAACATTTTAAGAATGGTTCTAAAAGTGGGATTAATGCAAAGGGCGAAGTAAAGGGAAATCCTTACACAAACTTCTTTATGGTATGCATATGGTGTGTCATTAATAAGAAGTTGCAAAATGAAAAATTAATCTTGAAAATAACAGAGCCTAGACTAAATAAATTATCCAAATTGGTCAAAAATTGGTGAGCATTCAGAATTATTTTTTTTAAATATATAAATTGTTTAATGAAAACATTAAACAAACACGTTTTACCATATACGTATATATTATGATAATGCATTAAATGAACTCAAAGTTTCATCGAAATAATTATTCTATTTAATGAGCTATTTAAATAATACAGTGAAAAGGGGAACATAAAGTTATGTTAAGAATCATAGTTTAATTAGTAAGTAAATTTATTAAATCACGAAGCAAACATATCTGAAACGTTCTTAGACACCAGACTCAATCTAAAAATGCAATATAACTAAGAAATGATTTCATTTTACAAATTCACGTTAATTTAATTATCACACTAATAGTGCATAACTGCATTCAGGGCATCAACAGCTAACCAGTCTGTATAAGATCTCAGGAGAGACGCGTAATTTTCTTTTCATTTAAACAACTCTGAAGGAATAGTCCTGTAGTTCTAAAATGCTGTATCTACTTATAAATATTTATTTAGAGCACTTAATTTTCTTAATCAGAGCTAATCTAATGTAAAGATTTTTTTTTATAATTCTATGCATTTTGTCCATTCGAACTCAGCGATCACCTATTCATTTCTTAATTTTATTCTGTGATAGATCTGCCAAGTCCTGATGGATTTTTTAATTTTGAAATGAAACTAAAGTCTTAATGCAGAAGAAACAAATACACAAACAAACAGACGGACAGACAAACACACACACACCAATAAAACCAATCTTGAAAAAAAGGCTTTATTGGCTTTTATAGTGTTAAAAAATTAGAACAAATTAATAAATTTGTTCCAAAAGAAGTTTGAGGAAACTAATGTTATAACAATCCGAAAATTCAGATTGCAAAGCTAAAGCTTTCTGAAATAGCACTGTAATATTAAAATGTTTCAAAAAAACATGCTAACTTCTTTTACAAAGGTATTCATTTGTACCTGTTATAATATGAACCGCTCGTAATGGGGGCAATTATGCTGGGCCACAGTGACCGACTAATTGTCGCGGCGGCCTGGTTATTCATGTTGGATCCGCATGCCTAGGCTGGTCGGAGTAATTCATTTCTGATTTTTGGCGTACCTTTTTATAATAAAGGCATAAACTCACTACGTTTTTCTGTGTGTTATTTAACGTGGAAAATAAAGCTTATATTATCATATTATTTCTTCTATTTGAATGAACACAGCGATAGATGAAATACTTATGATACGTTAGATTAGTTTATTTAGATTAACGTCTCGTTTTGGAGCTATAAGAGATCTAATTCAGGAAAGATAATTTTGAACCGTGGTCAGATAAAGAGAGAACAACTGAGCCGGCACCCATTGTCCACACTTCTATGCCACACTAACGTAAGGGCATTTGACACACGCTAACAGACATCATGCAGCAGGTACACATGCACGGTGGAGCTTTAGTAGCCTGCAAAGCTCCGATCCCGAAGCCGAGCCACTGCGGTCCTTGATGATGGCACAATTTCGTAATAAATCCTACATTACATCATTTAATCGCAATTTTGTGAAAAATCTTTTCCAAAAACCACCTGTAATACGTTCAAGTGAAAGCTTCAGAGATAGAAAGGCCTTAAATTTAGAAGACCGTAAAAAAACTAACGTTATGTGGAAGTTCTGCTGCCTTTTTATTCTTTTTCATATTCATGTACTGACATATGTGAATAAACAAAATTAGCGAAGTTGATATAAAAATTTTATGTGTTTGCTTAATTATTAGCCTTACATTCTTTAATGGAAATGCAGCGGAGTCTCCTGCATAAAGGGATTTGCAGAGGAAGGAGAGGTGAAAATGTCAGATAATACAGAAAGAGAATACTTTCTATGTAGTATATTAAACTTGATATCTTTCATGGTAGACTTTATTCAAGATAAAAAGAAATTATCATCTATCTTAATAATAAATTTGATGGAAATAGTTTTAAAACACTCTTTTATTAGTATACTAAAAAGTAGTTTTATTTTTATTACATTCTACTTTTCGGTCTTTAATTTCTAATTCATTATTATAAAAATTATGAGATCATTTTTTTCTCAAATTCACTATCAAATGATACCACTAATATAAAATCAAAATTTAATTAACAAATAAAAGAGCTTGTTATAGAGAACACATAAGTATGGAAAATTCTAGCACTTCAGGAAGTGAGTAAAAAACCTATTACAAAATTTCATTCATGAAATAAGTCAATGAAATATGAGTGGAAAAAGTAAAACATCTTTTAAATGATCCCATAAAGAGAAAACAACTAGGTGTTTTTTAAATGTTTGTTTTAGTAAGGTGCTTCCCTATAAAATCAGTGTTATATCAAAGTGGCTCATGAAAAGCATCACGTCTTTACTTGAGGCTTCATCTTGCTGTTTAGTGCATTTCAAGATTGCTTCATTACCATTTACTCCATTCTTAGGAGTCATCATTGACCTTACTTGTCAGTTCTTTGAGTTAACCAATATTGGCTGTCAAGTTCTCATCGTCTTCAATATAAGAGTGCGATAAAATCAGAGATCAGATCAGATCAGAACCAGAGAACAGATAAGGTCAGAAGAGTGTAACAAATGTTTTGCGATTTTTTTCCAAAGAGGAACTACGAATGAGAAACTCCTCTATCCCTAAGCTCAGTCGGTTTCTTCGTTTCGTTTTTCTTCCCATAATCCCATTTTCTCATAGTTGTGGTGGTGGTTCTAATCCTGCGTGGTCTAGCATATCTTCCATGAGTCAAACACTCATGATAAAATAGTAGTGTGACATCCTCGGTTAGTCAAATCGATCTTGTAATGTTAGAAAAAGTATCTTAGGCAGAACTTTACTACAATATATTGGAGTAGATTGCCTTCCTGGAGGACTTTTAGGGGAAACTGGCCAACATATATGCTTCGCTTGAAGGAAAACCTTCAGTAGCCAGTCCGCTCGCAGCAACAATTTGTTTCTAAAGCTCACATCGGTCTGCCCGCTTTTGAATACTGCCGGCCAGAGGATGTTCCTAAGTCACACTATGCATTATCACACTAGGTTAGTGGTGGACAGTTACAATTATTAACCATTGTAACACTTTGAAACATATCGTTAAAAAATTGCAACATAATCAGAAAAATATTTATTTAATTCATTTCTAGTTGACAGCCTGTCTACTTTTATGTCAGTTTTGTTGCGCAGGAGAGTTGTTGGATAGAGCTCATAAGTTTCTTTCTCCGATTTATGTCTCCAACGATTACAAGGCCAGTACCATAATCATCCACAACTTTCAGTAGAGTTTCAACTTGTCCTACTCACCTGACTGCATTCAACTTGTTGGCCATTGAAATAACAACTCTTTCCTTTTAAATATTCTTTTTTTAAATATAAATGAAACTTAGACGGTTAAACACAAAAACCTTCAAAAAATAAACCACGATAGGCAAAGACATTTATTACCACAGCGGTCTAGTCATCTTGGAATCTCCAGCAACAGTAACTGCACAGCTGGCCAGTGTCACATAACCGCCTCACATCGAATCCTTACAAATAGCGCAAAAACACCCATTTATATATAAAACCTAATGATTTTTGCAACACATTTTGCGATTAAGAACTTTTGATTCAGAATCGATGTTGGTTAAAAAGGAATGTCGGATAAGTCAATGTCAGATTATGAGATTCTACGGTATATTTTAATGGATAATTACTTCCAATGATTTTACCTATCGAAATTTATTAAATTTAAAGGTTTGAAACTATTATGCTGCAATTACATTGAAATTGTTTCATTGACTCACTTTATGTTTCCTCATACTTTAAATATAAGAGGAGCTAAAAGAGAGCAATTCTTCTTTCAACCGTTCATAACGTCGCACTTTCGCAGGTGTAGCAGTAGGCATAATGCAACGAATACGGATATAATGCTTTCTATTTACTCGGCATAGGAAATGGTGAAACAAATATCATTTTGTTGACTGAAGAGCTGAATTAGAAAGTGAAATATACCCCGTTTCCGGCTAGCAAACATGCCCAATAAAACCTTAGAGATATCGATAATTGATGGATCCTGCCGTTAACCTTTGATTTAAATGTTAATGAACTTAGAGTAACATAGTAACCCATCCAACTGCAAGTTGGCTACGATCTGCGAAGTTCATCAATACTTAAACGGATGTGAGTGATAGATAATGGAATTGTTTCCTTAGGAAAGGATTTCTACTATAGAATGGGTAGAATCCTTAGAAGTTCGTTAGATATTCACCTAAGAGGTGCAGCAAGCAAAGAAAAATGCATTTTCAGCATAACTAATAATAAAGTACGCTTTGAGCGTCATCTTAATAAGGTTTCTCATCCCATAAAGCAATATTTGATTGTAATAAAACTCAGATTTGCTACTTAGAATATCGTTAAATTCAGAAAGTAAAAAAAATTGGCTAGAGATTTTTGAAACTTGTATTTTATAACATAGAAATAAAGTTTATATTTTAAAAAAGCAGCGGGAGTGTTTCCCCCTCGACTCTCTCATATACTTCCACAATATGGGGCGTTTTGCATTCTCCGTCTTCTATAGTAAAGAAAGTCGAATATGTAATTTGCAACAACGCCTCTTCCAGTTTACCGAATTGCTCCGAAATTTAACACTTATCAACAATTTTGATGTAAAGGTCGCATACTAACATTCCTATATCTAGCTTCATGTGGTTTTAAGTTACACACGAATAGTAGTCATACGGACAGTCTGCCCAAACTTTTATACGCATACATCATTCTGGTGATAAAACTAAATGCAAAACTTCATCCATCTAGCTCAGGCAGTGTGGGAGTTATCGTGTTCACATGCACACGGATTGGCAGGCCAATTTCCCATAGACAGATTTCGCCCAAAATGTGATAGAAATCTCCAATTTTGGCGTGAAGACTTATATACCAAATTTCATTCTTCTAGCTTTTTGTGTTTTTGAGTGACTGTGTTCATTGACAGACAGAGTGACCGACAGAACGCCGCCCCATGGCCCTTTTCCAGAAACCACTACGGCTGCTGTACCAGTTGGATAGACATGGGACCAGACTGACCGAAATAGCCGACAGACAGATATAGTTCCAAAAATATCCAAGGAACTTGAAAACTTGGAAATTCATCGAAATTTTGATATCGAATTTTTTGACGATTACAGTATTTTCTCTTTCTACATTCAGTATATGAGAAAGTAAAATTGATAAATTGTGTAATTCCTCGACATTTTTGTTTTCTGTGATATCTAATTTATTAACACATTCTGCTTAAAGACTTTTATTGTTATGATAATTTAGTTGTAACGCTTGTCGAAATACTTTTCAGAAAACAAAATATCTGCCTTTAAATGCACTTTCGTATTTGAGTTGAAATAGATTATTGTTGGTTAAGTTATTTCTTTTAAAAATAAATTAAAATAATATTTTGAATCTTTTGCCTATCAATCAAATAGCTTTCTAATAACAGTAAGAACTATTTTCTTTAAATATCAATGAATGTATTTCATCCATATACACATTATGCAAATTCTACGTATAATGAAAAAGTTTTTAAATGTCAAAGTTTTCATTCTCCATTAATCATCAGACACTCACACTGAGATGAGTGTTATGTGGAAGGAGAGTGTTATTACAACTGCTCAAACGAGCACCTCACAACGGTCACGGATACACTGTGAGGATGGAGTAACAATTGAAGAACCTGCTCAAAAATACCGAATTTGTCTTGCACAATTGCGGGTAATATGCTATTCAGACCACACGGTACTTTAGGGATTACACGGGCGTTGCATACACAAAACTCTTCATATGGATCTAGAGAAAAAAATACAGGCAAGAAAAATCGCGTGAGCTTCGAGAGCAGTGCATTGAGATACTTCACTAGCTCGTGCTAAAATTGGAGGTGTCCTTAGTGCCGGAATTACAAAGGATCATAGATAGCTGCTGAAGCAAGTCCGGCTAAACCTATAACATAAAAAAAAACGGTATTTGATCCATCTAGACAATCCAGCTATAGGCAGGGTCCAGTTAGGCATGCATGGACGGTTAAGTACCAAATTTAAGGTTCACCGCTATTGGCACGCATGTGGAGCGTACCAAGAGGGTTAATTTTGCCTTCACGAGTGAATATAGCGTCAGCCATAAATGGTAACTGAGCTGGAAAACACGGCTTTTGGACGCTTTGTTTCTCGAACCACTGAAATTCACACGTAGGGAATAGTCAGAACAGCCAAAGCCTGCACTAGCTACAAGCGATAAGGATGAATGCTTTTCTCGAACAAATCTCTCCAGACACCATTCCGATGCACACTCAGCCTCCGACCGAAAAGTCAGGAGCTTGTATCGGGGATATCTGTAACCATATACAAGATATTCTCGTTCGCATGTGGCTTTCGGACTGACCGTGATCTGGCATCAGTCTCCTCACCTGGAAAGATCCCATCTTGTACAATCGACGGTGCAGTTGTGCAAGCCTTTTATGATCTGGTACACGACACATTAGATATCACTGACGGTATATCCGTTGAATCTCTCTTCTGTTGTACACGGTTGCTTCGTACATCAGATGAATATCAGCTCACTCGGTCTCTGCAAATTGTCCCATCTCACTGGCTATGGACGCTACAGATGCTGGGCTTCCGGCAATCCAGCTCTGTGAACTATCTGCACCTCTTACTGGCATTAGGCTGCTTTTACGATGATATATTGTATACAGAATATTGTTCTGTTCTGTGAACTGTACCATCTTCGCACGTTTAAACTTTGGGAAGTCAGATTAATCACTTTATTCCTGATATTAAAAGCATACTGAAGAAAGTTCTTTTTTACCTTACATTTCTGTATATATATGTATATATATATATAGTTAAATATTTCAAATAATCAAAACATGTGTTATATTTTCAATATATAAATATATTAATCTAAAATTAAAATAAAGTTACCTTATCAATAATCATACAAATGAAATACAAAAGATAGTTTGATTATAGACTATTACCACTATGAAAAAGACAACCTAGAATGGGAATTCCAACAATCAAATGCCAAACAGTCTTGGGAACTGATATGTCGCATTAATCTAGATTTGTGCCGCCAACCCTCTGCGAGAGCCAATTGTTGGAAAAACGAAAAAATAGAGGAATAAATCCCCAAAATCTTTTAAGATTAGAAACGAGAAAGTATATAACATATAACATACCGATTAAATAGTTATAATTATTGTTAGGACTAGAGCATTATCCTAAAGACAGTTCCAAATTTAAAGTGAAATTATTATTTCTAAATTAAGCTTTTAATATTATAATAAAACACTATAAAATATTAACTATAAATTAAATTTAACCTTTTATAATAATATATATATATATATATTTTGGAAATGTACATAAACATAAATAAAGGAATATATGATGCAATCTTCTTCTTAATCTAGTAGCGCCATCTACCTATGAAGTGATTTACTAAAATCATTGTTAATTCCATTATATATGATCACATCAAAAATAAATCTAAAAGACTATTAATTTAATGGTGTTAAATATTTCTTATTAACATAAGCATACATGAAATTTATAGGATACCCATATCTCATAGCATTTTCAAGAAATGTATCAATATAAGACTGTTGTTTTAACCTGTCTGTTACTAAAATACTGCTTCTATGAATATAATTTAAGACGATATTTCTATAAATTTGACGAAAAATGTTGTTATTCCAAAAAGATAACTATTTTATATTAAACCGAAAAGTGTTTCTTTTATCATAAATCTCAGTGCTGATTTATTATCAACTATTTTTATTTCAAGATCTAGAAAATCTGCAGAAGAAAAACCTTCATTAGCTTTTAGTAATGTCAAATACTCTGGATAAAAGTCAATTTGTGGAGTATAATCTTCTACTGTTGAACATATTAATAAATCATCAATATATCTATTGATCTATAGACTATCTGATACATGATATAAGAAATATTGTAAATATTTTCTGTTTCAAAATAGTGTAAATATAAATTATCTAGAGCATTACTTGCTGGTCACCTTGTGGAAGTTCTTTAATTTATTGGTATAATTTAAAAGAACAGCATTTAATTTAATAAAAGAACAGCATTTAATTTTCAAATTAATAAATTTCCTTTTTGGGATAGTAATCTTAGCATTTCAGTCTTCAAGAATTTAGTAAAAAATTATATAATTAAAAATAATAATTTGGTAACAGACAATGATAATAGAATTAAGAACATAAATCTTTTTTTATAATTCTGCGTTGGTATATGGAATACCAAAAATTTTTAAAGAGTTTTTATAGATAAGAAATATTTAGGTCACTTAGAATAAATGTTTCATTTTGGTATTTAACAGAATTTTTATAATTCTTATATTACTTGTATTGTGTAATTTCTTTCAAATTGGTTATTGATTTATTAATTTCTGAATTACTACATAGTTTGTGCCAGGATTTATAAATTGAAAAACTCCTTAGGACAAGATTGGATTATTTATGTTCAAATACATAATTTTATAAAAATTTAGATTATTAATAGTATTACATATTTTAACAGGTTTTGAGATTTTTAATATAGGTATCATACTAATTCTTTAATATCAAAGTAAATTAAATTATTTGGTTAATTTATGTTGAATCATAGTTAGAAATCTAGTTTTGGCAATCTGTGAAGTCAAGCTAAGTGTTGGTTTAGATTGAAATGTGGAATACTAATAAGGGATGGGTAAAAAAACAATTCTTAGTAAATAAGTATGGATATTTTATTGAATGATGTATTTATTGTTTTCAGTGCAATATATTGATGTATTTAATAGATTTAATTTTAGTAATTTCCGTATAATGATGATATCTTGTTAGTGTTAGTGTATGATATTTCATTCTAAATTCTTTCATTTTAGGGTAAATTACTCTGTCTGTTTTTTTCAACAACTTTAGTAACAAGGATGGTTTGTACAGCAAAATTGATTTAACCTGGCTAAGGCTCTTCCAAAGCAGAGCTACTAATTCCATTGTTGAGAACTCCATATACTACTTGGATTGCCTTTTTTCAATAGTTTTGTTATCAACAGAGTTCTTCTACATGTTAACATCTAAATGTTTGAACTTACCTTTTGCTCTTAGAATCTATTATTTTCAATTTTTTAGATTTTATTTTAGATTTGGTGATTTTGATTAATTAATGAATTTTAGTTTATGAATTGCATTTTGATATGTCTTGTTTATTTTGTTTTTGTATATATATATAATAAATAAATAAATAAATAAATAAATATATATATATATATATATCAAAACCAACATATAAACACAAAATAAAAACTCAAAAACAGTAAAAAAGGACAAAATGGCTAAATAGACAAAAACCAGAAAAAACCAAAAAAATTGAAAAATATCATAGCGAGCCGCTCGTCAGGAAGAGAAGCTCGCTCATGATATTAATTTGTGCTTTTTTCTGCTGACGACAAACGAAATCCGTTAAACATTGCCGTCATCCCCTCTAAAAACACAAAACAAACGAAAATGGAAGATTTCTTGAATAAAAAATATAAATACATTTAAGAAGATTTAAAAAGAATCAAATATAAAAATCCGAATACAAATATAAAAAATCCGAATACAAAAATACCAAGAATAAAAAACAGTCGTAACATAAAAAATAATAAAATAAAGCGAAATATGCTTACTATGGCCAGGGAAACGCTACCGCGACCACGAGGAAAAAGAACGCCAAACCAGTTATCGCCGTTGCCAAACAGAGGAAAGAGAAAGAAAAGGAGAAAGAGGCTTTGTCAGTAGCTCTGAAATCACTGCTTGAGATATCGTCGCACAAAGTTCTCGGGAATACCATTATTTAAAAGTTGATCATACAAAAGCTTTAATTGTCTAGATTTTGAAATTTCGTTCGAACAAATAGATCTAATGCGAGAAAATTGAGAGATAATAGTGTTTCTATAAATCTTAATAGAAATATTAGAAGACCAATATGAAAGTCGGTTGACACAAAAATTAAAATCCATTCTTTTGTCATATATATATATATATATATTCAGTTCGTGGGATCTCCTTAGTGATTATTTTATGTAGATTGGATTAATTAGCAGTTGATTTATAGCCATTTTTTAGAATGTGCATATATGATCTATTTGATTTTTAAATAGTTATATGTGTGGTGAGTAGTTTGATTTGGATATTAAATATTTCACTTTGATGTGTGTTCTATTGTTTTCACGTTTGAAATCGTGACTTGTTGTTGCTTTCAAATGGGTAACTTTTCGTATTGAAGTGTGTAATTTCACAATTCAACAAGTACTGCTACCTTCGATTTTAGAAATATTTATGAGGTTATATGATTTAAAGAATTAGAGACTGGCAATTAGGTGTACATTTTTGTAGGTCTTTGCTCGGTGTTATATTATTATGCTATGTATAACATCGTTAAAATTTTACCAAAGTTTCATCATTAATTTGCATTTGATTTTTGGTATTTATGGATCTGGTACATGGAGAGTTTAATGAGGGAGAGTGTGCAAATAGAGCAGTAAACAAAAAAATTCTAAAATATAAAAAAGACAAGAAAGATATTGCAGCTATTATGCCTAAATTTGGAGATTATTGTGAGTTTGATACTGGAAATAAATTTAGTCTACTTTCTTGTGATGATATTGATACAGACTTTCACTCTACAATTGATTTTCAAAATGATTATAATAGTAATACTTCACAAAATAATAATTTTAAAGATTTGAGCTGTATTCATGGTGACAATATAGAGGGATTTGATAATGGATATAGAGATAATTTTACAAAAAAGTATAAAACCAGGATTTTTTGGAATTCAAAATATAAATATAAAAATAAATTGGCTTCCCCTTTTTCACATTCTACACTGCAGTTCAATTGTAATATGAAGCAAATGTATAATAATGAAAAGATTGATTATTTAGAGAATCTTAAATTCAAAAGTTGTAATAATAAGAGATGCAAAACTTGTGCAATGATTAATGTAGCTCAATTAGATAATAGTTCTGAATTTCTATTCCTATAATTGTATATATATGTTTAATTGCAAAATTTGTAATTTCAAGTATATAGGACAAACATCTAATGCAATTAACATAAGAATTAATCAACACAGTTCAGACACTAAAAAATTTGAAAACTACAAAAATATTCATAATAAAATAGAAATTGGACATTTTCATGCACATGGATTTGATAATGTTGATATTAGCATCATTAAGATAGCTCCTTACATAAAAAATAGATTATGGTGGGAAAATTTTTTTATAGAATACTACAACACTATTTATCCTTATGGACTTAATGTATTGTATTTTGGGAAAAACATTCTGCAAGTTTTAAAAGGTAATGAATCTCATTATTTTTATAAAGTAGAAGCTTCTAATATAGAAAAAAGACATGGTAAATCTAATGTAGCTAGACACAAGAGAGATAATAGAGAACTTAAGATTATTAATGAAGAATTATTGGTATTGTGTAAGAATTTTCATAAAGATTTTAATATAAAAAAGATTAAACGATATATGTTTGGATTAAATAAAAAAGAAATAAAAGCTAGTAGAGAATTAATTATGAATAATAAGACAGACTCACATGGATGGGATTTGATTAGAGATATCTTCAAATTTATTTATAAAAAATTTAATTTATCACATAACTCTTCCAATAAGAAAGATATTGAATATTGTACCTTACTTTTTATGAACAAAAAGTATGACAAATGTAAATTTTCTGCTATATTAGATAAACATATTAATTGCTTCCCTATAAAAGATATTAAAATTAAACGTGCATTTAAATATAACACACAATTAGGCAGAATGATTTTTAACTATAATAATATAAAAGAAAGTAATACGAGTGATGATTGCAAGTGTTTAAATTATAATGATTTCTTGAATAAAGATCATGGACATGTAATTACTGGAGATTTGAATATTGTTGGAAAAGAAAAACTTAGAGAATTAATGAGTAAAGGTACAAAGCATCGAATGGCTATAGCTAATAGTATTGAAATTATTAAAAATCAAATTAAAAAAGATATTGAGAAATTTATATTAAATATGGCAATAAAATATAGTCTTCCTCTAGAGGCATTTAATGAATATAAACATAAAACATTATTAGATCTTTTTAACTATAATTTTAAATCTAATGATTTTAATAGATATCCTGATATTAAAAAACATATTAAAGAATTGCAAACAGATTTTGTAATAGTCTATATAGACAAAGTGCCCAGTAATTTTGCTATAATTTGTAAATATTTTTACAAAAAAATACTTAATGATCATATTATTAATAGTGATAAGAGACAAAATTAGGTGAAAGAGAAATTTCTAATAGAATTCAAGCCTTCCATAAAAAATTGGGAATTAATTATATTAAAAAAGATTATCCTCATATCTTTCTTACACCAAAATTTCACAAGAGTCCTCTTAAATTTAGAAGTGTTACTAATGGCTGCAATACTTATATTACGAAATCAGGCAAACTCTTGCAAAAATACATACAGACAGTGATAGAGAATTTAAATAAGCAAAAAGGTACAATTATAGTAAATAATAGTGTAGAGATATTAAATCTAATTAGAGATGTAGAAATAACTAGTGTACATACTTTTGACTTCCAGGATTTATTTAATAGTATAGATATTGAAGATTTAACTAATACCCTAGTATATATACATAAAGATTATGATTTTAAAAAAGATATTAACGTTAATAATTTTAAAAATCTGATTAATCTTGTTCTAAAAGAAAATTATATCTTTTTTGATAACAAGATTTTCCATCAAATTAAAGGATTACCTCAAGGAGGCCCAGCCAGTAATAGTTTAGCAAATATTTATCTTCATTACTATGAGAAAGATTTGACTAATTATAGCCATAGTATATTATTCCGCTATATAGATGATTTAATATTATTCAATAAAGAAATTGGCCTTAAGCCACATATTGACTACCATCCTGATTATTTAAAACTTATAAAAACTAATGACAATGAATTAGCTGCAGAATTTTTAGATCTAGATATTAAAATCATAGATAATAAATTAGTAAGAGATATCTTTGATAAAAGAAATGCATTTAATTTTCAAATTAATAAATTCCCTTTTTGGAATAGTAATCTTAGCATTTCTGTCTTTAAGAATTTAGTAAAAAATTATATAATTAGAAATAATAATTTAGTAACAGACATTGATATTAGAATTAAGAACATAAGAAATTTCTATTCCTTTGCCCTGGATTATAGAATGCCTATAGGTTTTCTAAGAGTATATATAGATAAGAAATATTTATATATAGGTCATTTAAAATAAATCACTCATATTGGTTTATAAAAGAATATTTTAATTTCTTTGTTAGTGGGATAGTGTTTTCACATGTTTTACTCGTAATGTGTAGTTTTATTCAAATTTGGCTATTGGGTTATTTGTTTCAGATTTATTACATAGATGGCGCCAGGATCTTTCATGTGAATATTTCCTTTTTAATAGACATTTTTAACTATTTTCTAATATTTTCTAGATAACTAAATGTATTACATTTTTTAATATGGTTTTGAGAATTTTAATATAGGTATCTTACTAATTCATGGTATCAAAATTTAATTATATTATTTGGTCAATTATGCTGATTCATGGTAAGATTTTTAGTTGTGGCAACATGTGATGCCAATGTGCATGGCGGACTATATTGAAAGAGATGAATTCTGGTAAGTTTAAGAGGAGACACAGATTAGTTTATGTTTAATGAAAAGTATCGGTATTTTATTGAATTATATATTTACTGTATTTAGTGCAATATCTTAGTGCAATATAATATTATTTACATATTTTATCCCGAATTTTAGTCGTTTCTATATAGTTATGTTTTATTGTTAGGGTTAGGGCTTTTCTTTCTAAATTCTTTCATTTTTAGGGTAAATTACCCTATTTGTTTTTTCAACAACAATAGTAACAGGGATGGTTTGTGCAGCAAAATTAATTTAACCTCACTGAAGCTTGTCCACAGCCAATCTGCTATATTAATTGTTGAAAACTCCATTTACTTGGATTGCCTATTTCATTATTTTTAAAAACAACAGTGTTCTTTCACTTGTTGTCATATAATGCTTAAACTTGATTTTTTGTTTATGGTATCTTTAGTAATTTCAATATATTAGATTTTATTTAAAACTGATGTATTGTTTAAATAATGACTTTTTAGTATAGGATTTAATTCTTGATATGTTTTGTTTACTTTATTTCTGTATGATTATATACTAGTTATATTTGGATAAATATATATAACCGGTTTGGATTAAAATTGGCAGAGTTGTAGCTTGAAACCCGAGAACCGACATAGGCTAGGTGAAATCAAGTTAAATGAATTCTTTTTGACTACAGACAACAATTAAATAATTAACAAAGCCCATTGACTCAGCGATTCTCGTTTAAGATTATTTTATTTTTCAATCAACTGTCACGTGATCCTTCAGGAATGCGAAAACATGTGGAATAAATTATTTTTAAAATCAACTATCACGTGATCCTTCTTTCCGCTGTAACTTCGGAACAAATTGTCCGATGAAAAGTATTTTTATACCATTTAAAGTCCAAAATGTTACCTTTTCAGTGATACCAATTTTATTTCTGTGACATTTTTCCTTCAATTGTTATTAACTTTTAAAGTTTAATAATTTTAATTACGTGCAGACGATTTGGAAATAACGCAAATTTATAGCTACTCAGTTGCAAGGAAACGGTATTTCTGAAAATTTTGCTTATCTTTATAAATATCTATAAAAAAAGTCAGAAATTACATGTATTTGTCTGTCTGTCGGTCGCAAGAACTCCTCCTAAACGGTGAACGGTAGCGACATGAAATTTGCACACAACATTCTAGAGCATATTTCTAGACAGAAAAGTGCTATTTTCAACTTTCAGAGTCAATTAGTTCTTAAGATATTTAATTAAATAACGAAAATTAGCTGCTTTTAAGCCTAATGCTTAGATGTTTTTTGCCAATAACTTCTGAAATATTTATTACACAACAATAATTTTTATGCCATTTTAAAGACCAGAAAATGATCTTTTAATTGCTATTAATTCCATTGCGATGAAATGTTTTCTCTGATTGTTATTAAGGTTTAAAAATATTTTTGTAACGTAATTTCTAACAATACTTTTTATTCTTATAGAAATAAATTCAAGCCAAATTACTGTTTCGCGCGCGAGCTTCTGCCAGTGTTAAAGTTAATATAAGAAAATATTGCTTTCTTTGACCATAAACAACAAAGGAGACTTTGCACTTCCGGTTTCTTGTTGTAGTAGCATTTACAGCTTTTAATACGGTTACACAGTGGTCCAATGACGTTAGTGAATTATTCTCTCGATGTTTTGTTTAATTTTCACAGTGAGATATTACAGAATATCCCTCTGTAGATACGGTAATGGGCATTAACAAGGAACATTTATACGTTCCAGTTACGTATTGCTCTTTGTTGGATTTCCTCCTCCTCCTTCGAAGGGTAACCATCATACATCGAGTAAATCATCAAAGCATTCTCTAATACTCCAATGGAAACTGGTAGCTATCCCAGGAATGTAATCCGGCTGACTGGCATCTAGAGGCTTAATCCTGAAAAAAGTATCACAGCATGATTTTTGTTTGGTGGTCTGGCTCACATGGCTTCATGATAAACACCTGCCAAACTTTCTTACTGCAAATGAAACTTCATCTCCGATAATGATGAAAACTGTACCTCAATGACTCTTTGTCATTTGCTTCTCATGTCAAGCCTATTGCAGAATTCATTACTAAATTTTCATCTTGTTCAAACTAACTCGTATTGGCCTATTGCTAGATTTGTCCACAACATTCGTCTCTCCTTCAAAAATGCTCGTCCTTTGACCGCAGCAGAATGTTGTGCGGAAAATCTCATACCAGCCTTCTGCAAGAAACAAGACAAATTCATCGAGAATTGCATGTTGTGAAACAAAACCACTCCCATGTAACAGTGCAAACTCTTAGCTCTCAAATCATATTCCTAGACAAATCTGGCAGCTTATTCGAGTTGGGTGGACATTATCTAAACATAGTTTTCTTAACATCAATCAAGAAAGCATCCAATGCTCCTTCCTAAAGATCATCATCTGACTCGTTTCATCATTAAGGAGTACCATGTGAGGTATTTACATGAACCTCAGTTATTTGCTCTTGTTGAGACAAAAGTTCTGGTTTTCAGCCACCTAGCGCTTTCAACATGATTGTCTAAGAATGTCATAAGTGCCTAACTTGTGACCAGCAAAATCCACAATCTGCACAACTCGTGAGTGACTTGCCTTCAGTAAGAATAACTCCTGATCGGCCTTTAAAAGAGTTGGAGTTGACTTTTGGACCCTTCTCTTTACAAACCAAATGCCATCATAGAAGTAAGGTAGAAATTCAAATCTGTTGCTTTGTTATTTGCATGTGGTCCAAAAGCAGTTCAATCGAGCTTGTTTCTGATCTTTCGACAGCTGCCTTCCTCAGCGGTGTTGCGGCGGT
Source organism: Araneus ventricosus (assembly GCA_013235015.1). Taxonomy (NCBI): domain Eukaryota; kingdom Metazoa; phylum Arthropoda; class Arachnida; order Araneae; family Araneidae; genus Araneus; species Araneus ventricosus. The sequence continues at coordinate 151,504 of BGPR01000922.1, forward strand.
TTCTATCCCGTAGAGGGTTACACATACTGACATCTACCCGAACTAAGGACGAAATCTTCAAGGGAGCTGCTAATCACCTTCGACATCTTTTCAAATTGCCAAGATCGAAATTCAGCAGGATTTTAATAGCAATTATATCCAATGGCATTTCATCCTCCATATTCCCCAAAAACCATGGCGGTTGTGGGAAGCCTTCAATAAACGGCAAAAACACCATCTCTATAAGAGTCGCCAAGTTCTACCATCACAAATTTCGATGAAAGCATACGCTCCTCTGCCACCCGAAGTCCTAGTCATAAATTCAAGACCTCTGACTCCTTTTGCTCTAGCGATCCTTCTTGATATTTCTGCCCTCACTCCCGCCACTTCCTCATCCTGGATCGTCTCTTCTAGGATCTGCCAGTACCTACAAAATGCGCAATCGAACTACCTCTCACATTCTGTGGTAGATGCGACAATCTCGATCAATGCAAGCAGTTCTAGTGAGATGGTCCAGAGAATACTTGCATCATCTACAGCATCGTCCAAATGGCTTCATCGAAAGAGATTCTCCAGGTTGACGACTTAGGTCTCGCTACAAAGACCTGTTAGCCTCTCTCCACTCCTGGATCCTTGGTCGAATCGAGAGACTTTTCCGGACAAGATGCCCGAACTAGTGGCTCGCAGTCCGACACGTATGGAGAAATCACTGACTCCATTTCTAAATATCCTTGACGTCTCCCGGGGCGGAGGATGTTCAGTTTCCACAAGAAAAAAAGTCCCCAGAGGCCACCACCTCCTTGATACTCAGTTTGGA
>BGPR01000922.1:171494-259793 GCA_013235015.1 Araneus ventricosus
ATTCTGGTAAATTTATCAAATTAAATGGTCTAAATTACCATCTTATTTGGTAGTATTACCTTTGTGTACGGTAATAATACCAAATTCCATATCAAACAGCGTGGTAAATAAACGATATTTTTCTGGTTATTTTACCATAAAGTCATTACTAAACTGCTGCGGTAAAAAATACCGTACTTTATGGTGTTCCATATGAGCCAGAGAATACGGTAAATTTTACCATATTCTGGTAGCTTTGACCAGAATTTTTTCTCAGTGTACAAACCATGTTATTTGTTTTTATACTTGCAAGTATTTGCTTTTATTTTGCATAAATCTTCATCATTTTCACTTTCAATTAGAGTCTGAAGTGCCAGGTCAAAATATTTTGAAATATCCATATAGACCTCTTCTTCTAAAATACCATTAAGATAAGCAGTAGTAATATCGAGCTAATATATTTTTGCTTGTATGTGCCTACCTTCGGAGCACTTTTTTTGAAAAAAAGGAAATTTTTATTCAACACTTATGTTTTCAATTATAATGGTGTATAAAACTGTTAATTCAAATGCCATTTTAATGAACAAATTTTTTATTTTCCAAATTTTGACCATTTTTGGTCAAAATTTAGTAAAAATTGACGTTTACGCTAAACTTCCTATAACAAATTATAATGCATGTATTTCCCTTTTTCTTTCAATAATATATTTGGTATACATTTACCTGTGTTATGAAGCAGAATATTTAGAGTACCTCTTAAAGTTATTGAGATATACTAAAGTGTGTGTACGCAACAGCTTTTTACAAAAAAAACTATCACTTTTCCAAATAAAAACAGCTCTAAAATAAATAATTATGCACTTTAAGCTATATTTGAGGTTCATAACATACCTAGAGATGTATAGAACACTGTGATTAAATTTTATTTGAATATCTTAAAAACTTTTTAAGAAATGAGATTTTCCGTAATTCAAAAAAATGAAAATGGCTATTTTCCAGAAAACGCAAATTAAGATTTTAAAGTCGCACAAAAAATTATATACATATTTTAACAGCTTAAAATTCACAGTATTTGTAAGTTAAGCCTTCTTTGACTTAAATTTAAATCAAAATTAATTAAAAATTAACTTCTTGATAATTTTGTTTTTGGTTCGACTTGTCGCTTCGATTTCTTAATTCTCTCAAAATCAATTTCTATGTAGTTTTTTTTAATAATTTCTGGTTCAAGTTTGACATTAAGATGGTTAAATACAGTCATCAGCCTTATATCGCCTGAATTGAATAATTAAATTGCTATTTTACTACCTAATAACAATGTTCGGAGTGAGCGAAATTTTCTTTAGGTAAAATATCCCGTAACTAGAGAAACAGTTGCCAGATACGCCTAGAATAATAATAAAAAATAAATAAAACTTAATTCTACATTTAAAAAGTAAATTATACATTCACATTGTCTAAGAGTACAGAAATAGCCGTTTAGATGTGTTTTTTGCATTTCTATGGCTTAGTTTCGGTTTCGAAAATTTCACTTCTGGTTCATAATTTAGGCAATAATTTTGCTTTTAACTATCGAAGAAACTAAAGTAAACCATTTTTGGAATCCTAAATGTATGGGCTTTAATACAAAGTAATAAAAAAAAATTTCGAAAATTTTCATAAAAACGTCGATTTTAGGGTAGGCCCATACCTTAAATTTGGCAGCTAAAGAAGCTAGCATCCTGATCGAACTCAATCTCGCTACAGGTGAAAATGTTTGATTTTGGCAATGATTTACTTCGGGCATTTGACCAAATCCTTGTGCTACTAATCTAGCCTTTTTAAATTTTATTTTTCCATCAGACCCATACTTATTTCTTAATATAAATCTACTCCCAATTAAATCCATATTTTCCGTCCTCTTAACTAAGTCAAAGGTGTCATGTTTAAAAATAGATTTCACTTCAGAAGCTAAGGCTTTTAACCAATCCTGTGAGGATTCACCTTTTAATGCACTTTCCATAGATATCTCTCCCATTGCGCAATCAGTGGAATCACCTGAATTCTGTGAATTCCCTTCGTTTGTTTCTTCTTTAGGAGTTGCATATATCTTTTTCGGTCTCCCACGCGCGCCTCGAAGTAACTTGGGTCGGCAACGGCCACGTTTGGAGTTTTCCTCCGAATTTCTGGGCTTTTCAGAGATTGACAGCTCAGGTTCAAGGGTTACGTCATCATCGCTCTCCTGCGTGTATCGTTTTTGGTTGTTGATAGAAGTGGGAATACTGAGGGTTTGACATTCTTTATCTGTTTCTATCACTCCATCGCCATAGGGACTAAAGTCAATGTACTCTTTTAAAGAAGTTAACGAGTTATTTTCCAAAAAATTTACACTACGCGATATTTCTACCCTTTTCGCTTCGGTTAGCCAAATACGATAAGCTTTTGAATTATCGCTATATCCAAGAAAAATACCTTTTAAAGCTCGGGGCTCAATTTTTTCTCTGTTTTTCTTATTGTTCCAAACAAATGCTTCACAACCGAAAGTTTTAAAGTAACTAATATTCGGGACTCTAACATGCCATAATTCGTAAGGACTTTTTCCTTGCAACGATTTGGATGGCAATCGGTTTTTGGTATAATTAGCATTCGCATTTGCCTCAGCTCAAAAACTAAGTGGAAGTTTGGATTGGATTAAAAAACATCTAGCAATATCTAAGAGAGTTCAATTTTTTCTCTCCGCGATCCCATTTTGCTCGGGTGTATTTTTGACTGTTAAGCGTTTTCGAATTCCAAGTTCTTTAAGACAATCATCAAAATTTTCCCCGATATATTAGCCCCCTCTATCTGATTGCAGAAATTTTACTTTACAACCAGATTGCCGTTCCAGGAGATTTTTAATTTTTTTATATTTTTCCCAGGCCGCAGATTTATTTGAGAAATCTGACCTCAGTACAACCAGTTTTATCATCAATAAAAGTTATAAAGTATCGCGCGTTTCTGATAGATCTCACTTTCATTGACCCACACAAATCGGTGTGCAAAATTTTCAGTTTGACATTTCTTCTGTACATTATGTACATTTTTAAATGGACTTTTAGTAAGTTTATCTTTTATACAAATTTCACAATCAAAATTAGAAATATCTATATTTGAACATTTTAAATTAGAACACTTTAAACCGTCAAATGAACAATTTTTAAATGCATTCACCATGTCAATTTTATTTAAATGACTCAGGCGAGCATGCCATTTCTGAAAGTCACCAGAATTAGGGGTATTCCTAGAAGTACTTACCGTCGAAGCAGTATTATCCTTCTTTTCTTCGGTGCGTAAAAAATACAATTCCCCAACACGATCAGCTTTCAGTTTCATGTCTTCCAAGGGGTTCACGATGTCTGCTGATTGTCCGTTGAATTGCACAGTAAATCCAAGATTAGTCAATTTCGCGACACTGAGCAAGTTGTAAGATAAACTTGGCACGTACAAAGTTTCGTTCGAATGCACATATGAGCGTTGTCCATTCACGATTGCAGGAAAATTGGTTTTTCCATGTCCTTGCACTTTCGCTTTACTTTTGTCAGCCAACTTGACACATTTTTCATTGAACAATTTTTTATATTCAAAGAGAGACTCATTATTGCATATATACGTTGTGCATCCGGAGTCCAAGATCCAAGTCTGCTGTCTCCTGCATCGGAGAAATTTGTGACGTAAAAACCAACGGCGCTTGGAGTTTTCGAATGTTTCTTCTGCTCACATTCGCGGCTAACGTGTCCTTCAAGGCCACTGGTCCAGCATTTTATTTTTCTTGATCTATGCAGCTTTGGAGTATTCTTTTTACTTTCTCGTATACGAAGTATACAAAGAGAAAGTATTGTAATCGTCAAAAAATTCCAACTCGAGATTTGACGAATCTCCACGTTTTAGACCTCCCTGAGTCCGAAAAACACAATTTGGGAATTATGTCTGTGTGTCTGTGAACACGATAACTCGAAAACCATTAGAGCTACTGGGATGAAATTTGGTATGTGGTCTTTAAACATAATTTGTAGGTTTCTAACAAATTTTAGACAAAATCCGTCAACGGGAAGTCTGTCTGAATGTCTGTCCGCGGTCATGTGAACATTATAACTCAACAACTTGAATAGCTAGATGAATAAAATTTGGTACACAGTTTTATCATCATGAATGAAGGTCCGTATAAAACATTGGGCGAAATCCGTCAAAGAGTTGACTGTCTGTCGGTCTGTAATTAAAAGTTCTGACGGTTGAAAATACATAATTGGACAACTATCAGGAGTGTTCTGTATATATCTGCTCTTTTATTTAGGTAATTTGTTTATCTATCCTAACAAACTTTCGGATACTAAGTTTTTTATTTTACGTTTTTTGCACGGATGTAAAGGTTTTATGGGCTGGACAGATGAGAACACGCCACATATAGTTGCCCATGCGAAAAATATGGCCTTTACAAATGTACACCTGTCCCTTTGAGTGTCTGGCCCTGAGCCTCGCAAATGATATTTTTAAAGGGATTTGTTACCTTTTGAACTGAGATGATAAATCTCCGGTGTTATCGGAAGGCGTGGAATTAAAACACTCTCTCTTCTCCCTATATCAGTCATAACAATAGCTTTAACGACGTTTGTACCTAGGTGTGTGATTTGTAACATTGTGCCATTGCACAGTCTCGGTACATCGAGGTTAAGTATCAATAGTACTGGTACACCGATTGTTAATCTCAGTTTGTCGGAAGGTAGCCCTGACAATTCTAAGGAGTTGAAGAACTCTACAGGATATGATGTTACCTGTTATTGCCCCTTACCGTATCTACAGATAGATATTCTGTAATACCTCCTTCCATTAGGGACATATTTTTTTTTCATTTATCTGACCTAAACTTTCATTAGTCAGTCCCAAAAGTAACCATTCAACAACCATTCTCTTTTCCTCATTTTAGCTTGTAGTGCAGGAAAAACCTTTCTTATCAGTTCCTTTATGCTATGATCAATTTTTAAAAATTCTCCTTTCAATTTAAAACATTGTTTGAATCTCTTTTAAACTGACCTCCACCAATTTTCACAAGATTAGACCCGATTCAGTGTTGTTGAACAGTTGAACTCTTATATTCATACTGAGTTTAAATTTCTTGACCTGCTTCCATAACGGAGACGTCTTGAAACATGAATTTAATTCCTCCACTGGTGTCCCCTAGTTATTATAGGTTCAATCTGTCTAAAATTGCCTTCAATACCTCCATCCCCTCTGATTCTTTGGTTGTTATTACTAATAAATATATTGGAATATTGGACATTCAGCAGATTTTTTTTTGTTTTTACGAATTTGAGCTAAGCTTATTTGAGTAGATTGAGAAGGAAACACTTCCAAGTACCGCCTGGAGCATTCTGAAAAAATAACCACCTTCATCACTTTTAATCTGTTGCAGAAAAGTATAAAAACTTGTTTTTTGTTCTGAGTTCAATTGTGGAACGAACTCAGTTAGTCGCTGTTGCAATTCTTCTGTATCGTAGGCCAGTTTCTGCATTAGATCATTAATAATTTCCTCTATCCTCCGCGGTCTACTCATTCCAAAACTCGATAGATCTTTTCGCGATATCACTTAAGTCTTCTACCTAATTTGATTCTCCGTTACTGTAAATTACATCATTGTACTCAATGGTATCGTCAGGCCCTTACAATCTGTGGAATATATCACCCACCATGCTGTATGTCATCCTCTTCTACTATTCAAAAGAATACATAAAACAAAATATATCTTTGTATATTTTTCTTTAGTTATAATTAACATTAGTTTTTAAATTTTATTCTAAAAGCTCTTGCAACTATATCACATCTATCAATAGATTTCTGTCCCGGCGTCAATTTATCGACAATTTCTTGAATAAAATCTGATAAGGAAAAGATACAAATATAAATAATTAAAATTAAATAGACTTCAAACTCAAAAGATTAAAATCAAGCGTCGAGTTGAGTAATTTCTGTTATTATTCGACAAATTAATTATTTATTTCTATTCTCAGCAACATCACATAATTGCAATTTTCTTTATGATCAAGTGATGTTTGACTTTAAACATAAGTTATTCCTCATGCTTACGCTTTTATTAAGTATCACTTGACAGTTGATTTTAAAAACAAGCCATTCCACATGTTTACACATTCCTTAAATATCTCGTGACAGTTGTTTGAAAAATAAAGTAGTAATCTTCAATCGCGAATCGCTGAGTCAATGGGCTTTTTTTGTTAATTATTTAATTGTTGTCTGTAGTCAAAAATATTGAATTTATGATAAAATCACATATCTTATGCCCATTCCTAGGTTTCAAGCTACAACTCTGCCAATTTTGATCCAAAGCTTAACAGCCAGGCCTTGAACGTATAACAGACAGACAGATAGACAGACTTTCGCATTTATTTTATTATTAAGGATGTAAGATTGTTGGAAAATAAGAGAGACTAGACATTTTTCATTTCCATTTCTTCAGTCACTTCAATCGAGTACAATAGCATTAATTACAAGATATAACTAAAGTTTATCTCTAACCATTACGAATTGAGATTAAAAAATATGTATCTTGGGCATAACGAGACCCATAGAGAAAAAAAAGCCCTAAATTCGGGCAAAGCCTAGACCCATTAATTTGCTTAAACAACACTTGAAATGGGGCTTGTGAAGGTAGTCCACTCACAAGAACTGTCAGTCTTTCCAAAATAAAGCAGATTCAAACTGAGATGGAAATGGAGTTAATTTAAACATTGAAGAATTGCACCTTCAAAACGATCGCATACATATGATGAGCTTTCAGAATCGTATAGGAACATGGGTGCGCAAACGCATCTAGAGGCAGCAGAGTTCGAGGAAAATTCATCCAGCCTTTCGAGTGATATTCGGAAAAATACGAAATTTGTTTCTGTGTGTCTCACTTAGTCTTAAAGTTTGGTCAAGTACAAGCTAGTGCATCCAGCTGCTTTACAGAAAGCTGATAATTTTATTGAATCACCCTGTATATAAATAAATAAATAAAAAAATCATAATAATGTTAACTCCATTTTTAGTTGCTATCCAAAAGAACTCAAATTAAATAAAACTAATAATGAATTAAACAAATGTAATTTTTTGGATCTAGAAATTGAAATCGGGAATTCAGATATTTTGGTTGGAATATATGACAAAAGAAAGGAATTTAATTTTAAGGCTATTTCACTTTGCAACTTTCAGACAAATCTTGATTTTAAAATTATTAAGAACTCTATTTATTCTCAAATTAATAGGATTAAACACATCTGTAATAACCACTCTTCTTTAGTCAAAGCCCTAGGTAATTTAAATAATAACTTAAAGGATAACGGATTCCCTTTTTGTTTCCTTAAAACTTGATTTTTTAAAATTAGTTTTTGTTCTCCTGAGAAATAGTTCAAATTTTTATTCATAGATGGAGCTACTGGATAGCTTCTAGATCGTTGATTGTTTTGTATCTATTGCGTCACTTTTCTGATTGGCTTGCTTCTGAAAGAAGGTAAATTTTTATCTCTTTCTTTTGATTATGGATTTAAAAAATTTTGGATTTATGTTCTTTATTTGGTGGCCGGACAAGATTCAGACCACAGGAAGGAATAAATTTTGACTTTTTGTCGTTCCTTTCCACAGAAAATCTTGTTCACTTTTGAACTAAAAATGGCGTGTGGTTTCTGATGAGTGAGCCATTTTAGTTCCTTTTCATTTTGAATAATTTCTTAACAAATTGTTCTAAGTATTGGTAAATTTTGGTTTCTCTATAGTTCTGGTTGTATTTTTTTAAAAAAAATTTCTGTTGAAGCAATTACTTTTTGCTGCTGCGTTTGCACGCAAAAACGTCTATTGTTTTCATTATTTTTCATTTTATCATTGTTTTCTTTTAATTTGTTTTCTTTTAATTTGTTTTCTTTTAATTTAAATTTCTTTTATTTGTTTTTGTATTTCGTTAGATTTGGCTGCATATGCGCCTTTCTATTTAATGCAAAATATGTTATTGTTTTTTATTTTAATCAAAATTTAATTAATTAAGTTTGCTAAATTTTAAGAATTATAACCCTGTATATAACATTTATTCTTAACTTACATATAAAAATAATATTGTAATGTTTTGCTATAATTTTTTATTTTATTCAGTCCAAACAAATTTAGACACATGCTTCCACGGCGGTGTACATCATTTTGCATGTGCCAATATTATTGTGTGTAGTTAGGGAGCAAAATTTTTTTATTATTCTTATTAAAAAAACGAAACAAAATTTCATGTGGGTATACGAATGAGTTTGAATAGAAAAACGTTTCAAACTCTAGAGATTGCATCAGCACTGAAATCCAGTTAGATAGCTTTGACGAAACTTTGAGTGCAGGAAGGATTTAGTACCAACTAAGTAAAGAATCCAGCAGAGAGCAGCCTTTTTTTAGTTTTGGGAAAGGCCAGGACCTCTGGGAATTACGGGGAGATATTTCCTATTATATCAAAAACAGGAAAGAAGTATGTACCGATGAGCTACTCTGCGTTATGCTGCATGAAACGAAAAAGTATATAAAAAGTAAAGAAGGAGACCTGTTATAATGTGATATAATGTAATTTTAGATTGCGTGTGGTACTATAGTGAAAGGGAAAAGCTGCGCTATATGGTTGGTTATCGACTAATCATTATAATGAAGGCTTTTATTATACCGGAGGTTGGGTAATTTGAGCGTTTTTAACTCTAATTCGTTGGTAATTCGAATTTATTGTTTGACGTCTTGAATTTCCTATATCGTATATAATTCAAATGCATTTTGGTTAAATCTAAGCCAAGCAAAAAAATTGTTTACATTTCTGAATTGTTTTTGTCAACTAAATTCGTACGTACCTCGTGCTCTCAGTGATCATAAATGATAATTCCCTCGAGAAGTTTACTGCCGTACTAAGTATTCAATTAAAAATGCAATAAAAAATTTCTATTTTCTATTTATTTTGCTATTAATTTTCAAATTATATTATCAGTTATTGTATTCAAAGTTCTGTATACTGTTTTATTTAAATTGTCTAATTGTCTATTTATTTATTGAAATTATTTTTTAAATTAAAAGGTTAATTATAATTATTATAACTTTATTTCTTAGAATATCATACTGTAAAGTTGTTAAGTATTAAAGCTGTTAAATATTAAAAATAAACCTTTATTACTATTTTTAGTTTAAAAATTTTAGCTTTCTCTTGCTATTCTTATTTATTGTGTCCAAGTTTTTTTAATTTGAATTTTTGGACAAATGGAAATTTTATTGTGTATTCTTCAAGTTCGAAGCCAAGTTCCTAGTTAAATCATTCTAAATATAATTCTATTGTATTTAGAAGCAATTAATATATGTGACATGCATTTAGTTTTGCATAATATTAATCGATTGTCTGTATAATGAAAATGTATTTGAAATAAAAGTCGTTGAATATCATTTAGATTTTTCACCGTAGGCCTTCGACACGTAGAAACATATATTAGACATTCACTAGTAATAGTAGCTTTCTATTTTCTATCAACTTGAGTTGTCACTGACTGTAGATTTTGTTTTGTAACAAGGATGAGTTAATAAGCGGCTTTAAAGCTTAGTAGAGAGGTTGGGTGACATCTTTCATGCCAACAGCATTTAACGCAAACTAATGAACTGAAAGCATAAATCTATAGATTTCAACAAAGCAGCTTTATATCCAAAGCAATTATGAGACCACGTAGCTAATTTTGACGGTGAGTCTTTTTCAGAAATCTATTATGAGATGCTTAAAACCACACCACATCGTAGAAACGGATTTGTCAGCGAATGCAGGGATTTATGTCAAATCCATGTCGGCAAATATATGTTTACAGGACCATTCATGTGGAAATGAGTATGATTAGTCAACGATATTCGGTAGCTCTATGTATCATCTACTGACATTCCAGCGATAAACTTTAAAGCGGATGTTTTCGCGTATCACAGTTCCTAAGTGCATGGCTATGTACACATTACAAGGAGAAAATTTTAATATACACGCCACAGAGATTTTTATATCATGTACGATATGTTTTGCTGTTATTATTTCGTACGTACATTGCTGTTAACATTTGCTGTTTCGTGCTTTAGTATTGAAACTTCAACTCCAGATCTAATGGCAGTGGGTAATGCCGGTAAATGTTGCATCACTTCATGAAATGTTCGTTAAACGGATTATAAAGGAATCACAATGATTTCTAGACATGGGAATATGGAATTGCGTATTATTTTTTGTAAATTGCCGGTGTTGAAAATTATCTGCAAAGATTCATATTTTTTCCTTAAATCAAAACAGCATTCGGCATACATCAAATCGATTGAGATATGTCTCCAAATTTCGCACATAGAGTACAAAAAAGTGTTTTTTAAATTTAGATAATCTCTTATAGAATATGTTAAGAGTGCTGATATCAGTATAATATCAATTGCTCACAAGGTTAGAATGCATCTACCAACAAAGGTGTAAAAACTGATGCTTATGATCCTAAACACACAAAAATTAGATTTCTAGAAAACTTAATAATGTGGAAATGCATCATTTGTTCCAACTTCGCGAGACAACGGTTCATCTAGAATATTTGTGACTCTGAGACAAGAGGTTGTTTAAAACATTTAAGTTTTCCTAATTATGGTTTCTTGGCTCTTTAGGTCTTTGTGTTAAGAACAATTTTGTTTGATATTTTATTTTGTTTTTACTCTTGTAGTTTATGCATTTACATAAGTAATCTGAAAGAGACTAATGAATGATTAATCAGTAAGAAATACCATTGATTTTAGATTGAGATGTACATTCATATGAAATCTACCTAAGTAAATCCACGGACATTCGCTTTCTCTGTGCTCGGGACTCAGAATCTGCATACGTATTTTCACGATTTTAGCTGACAAAACGTCGTTTGTTCTGTTCCATTTTTTTCTCTTTTGATTTCTACTAACAATCCTCTAAGTTTGTCGCCTAAAATAGAAAATAGGCAACAAAATATTCATTAACAGATCCTTCTGTTTCATTTATATACGTTCCGGAGATCCTTTACTACCTTATAGTAGAATAATGCATCATTTAAGTGAAAAGCGCTACCGAATAATGGCTATCTGCGTATAAAATAGAAGTAAAGGATTTGTTAGCATTTTTTCCTGATGCAATTGCAATGGAAAATCCTCCGGTCAAATTTCTGCGGATAATTTGGATCGCAGTTCCAGTGAAGAACTAACACTTCTCAGAGTGGTTGGAGAATTTTTTATCCGAAACATTCTGATAAATAACACATATTAAAAGCAGTATTCATTATTAGTTATTGTTTTATTTTTAAATGTAAGAATTTTATTTACTGAATTTAATAATAATGAAATTCTGTCTTTTAGCAGTATATTTTAGAAGGAAATTTGACGTTGCTTTTATTGAAAGATCCAATCAATTCAAATTTTTAGGTTTGTTAATCGCACTGTTTTAAAAAATCAAAATATTTTGAAAAATTCAAAATAATTGTTTGCATACAAAGAAAAACCAAATAGTGACGTAAACAAGTTTAAAGATGGTTTTGGAGATGCTTGCAAATTTATTATTCAGGTGAATCTGTACCTAAAATAAAAGAGGAGAAGATTGGCTGCTTATTTACAGTAATTGTAATTAATAAGGTTTCCATTTATTTGGCTGAAATATTGTTGTAACTAAAATGCGATAGCAAAATATATTGAAAAAGATTATTTCTTAGTTAAATTTTATGAATCAAATTTATCCGATACATATGTTCAGCAGGATATCTGGGTTGAAAATTGAAAAAAGGTTTTTAAATTCATTCAAAGTAGAAGTTATTAATTTAATTATTAAGTGAAAGCTTAAATATTTTCCTTACATTTTGAGTTATATTTTTAAGGGTAATCAAATGTGATAAATGACTTAAATCATCGATATTTTATTCTCTAAATGAATATATCCTCCACAAAAGTGAATAGCCATTTTTCAAACTTTTATAATTTTAATATCACTTTATGTATAAAAGCTAAAAAAAAAGAAAAATGTTTCATTTATAATAAATACGAAGAATACTAGTAAAAAATTATACTTCCTCTGCATTATTGAATGATAATTTTTAAGCACTTATAATCATGTGTGATCCCTTTATGTGCAGAAACTAAATAGAATAAATAAGGATATTACATTTATACTAAATACGAAGAACAGTGCGGTAAAAAAAGATGGATTTCTTTGCAATATTAATTTAATTATTTGTGTTTAATAGATTAAACATCACACTGTATGCTAGTGATTTGAGAGTGCAAGTATTTGACAATTGAAGATATGGTCAGAATATCTTACACTAAAATGAATATTTTCAGAAGTTCATTTTTGGTAGTATATGTAGTTGAATGGATTCATTTCCGGTGTCTGGATTCCATTCTAAGCTTATGATGTTACAACAGAGCTTGAAGCCTTAGTTTAAGAACTTATAATTCTTTTACTATCGCCGTTTTCTTTATGCCCCAAACTAAATACAAAAATAAAACTATCCCAAGAAATATCGAATTCCATTTTAATCTCAGCACTTTAGTTCTCTGAATTTTCAGCGTAATAATTTCATCCAAAAGCTACCTAATTCTTTTTATTCCCTAGATTGTCTTTCCATCAGCACTTTTACATCCATTAGAAGAAGAAGAAGGCCATTTGATGAAATGCTTTTAGAAGTCCTAGAAAGAAATAAAATGTTCATTTTTACCACGACAAGCTGCAGTGAAGTGGGCGAGAAGATATTGAATTATCAGAAAATGACAAAAGCCTTCGGAAGTGTAAACGAACACTGTAACTCCTTTTATTCGTACAACACTGAAGTAAAGAGACTTGTCCAAGTCCAGAGAAACAATCCGACTGAGATAGATTGCATTACTGGACATTTGGACACTCTTCGCGAAACGCGAAGGAAGTGGCGAAACTCTGCTGCGAAAATGACTAAGAGGTATAACTCCTTCTCATTCTGTCTATGAAATATCAATCAAATTGTTATGCAAAACGTGATTTTTGTTCTAGAAAGGTAGATTGAAAAGTTTTCTGGAGCAAGAAGTTGTGCTTGAAAAGTTCTTAGAAAAATAATATGAGATAATTGTAAAAGCATTTAACATTTACGTAGATATCAGTTACATTGTCATATATTTTTGTTACAGATTTAAAAATTCTCTATTCATATAGAATTACTTTAACTGCTAACATCTAATTGTACGTTGTATGATTGCTATGCTGTAATCTCACAGCATTTTTCTCTTAAAAGAATGCGCTATGGATTCCAAAATTTAATGAGAGAAGCATTTTATGTGTATAATGTTAGCATAAATTGACACACGTAATAAAAAAGATCTGATCAAGATGTAAGATCACACGATTCAATAATTTAATCATTGATACCTAGCTTATCCGCTGTCATTTCTTTTAGCAATTAATGATTCATTGCGAAAGAGCATTAGAAAATTGATTCAAAATACGGCAATTCCCAAATTTCGAAGACATCTGTGTTTAAATATGATTTCAGAGGGATTATAAAACCTGGTATCAATTACACAGCAGAAAAATTATAGTCTGAATGTAAAGAAAAATGTGTGACTGTAAAAATAACCGTAATAATTCTGAATTTACTAAATTCCTGTTTGTCTTCGGTAATTTCATTCAGCAACACTTACCCTCAGTCGAATTTTGCTGTACTAATTAGTTTATAAATCGTGTCTTCAGACAACACAACACACTAGAAAATTCTTTTAATTTGAAACACTTTTTTCAAATATTATAAAAAAATCATCAAATGTTTCATGCATTTACCTGCGTCTAAAATTTGTCGTAAGTATCGAGTTCAACCTATGAGGTTTTTATGCCTTTGAAATCAAGTAGATTATTCCTCAATTTGAATAGTTTTTACTTCAGAAATTACCACATACGTAAAATAATAATAAAAAAATTCTCGACATATATAAGCAATTTGTAAGAAACATTGCGTGTCAATTTTAGCAACGAAAGTCAATCTCGGCAGCGTGAATCATCCTTTTATCAGATCCTGCAGCAGTAAATAGTTGTGTTCAAATATTTTTCATTCTGTTCAATAATGAGCTAGAAGCACGCAAACAGGAAAAGCGTTTCTTCCAATGAAGAAAGGTGAAAGGTCTTGATTTTACAAAACAAAAGGGTTGTGCGATAAAACTGTGTAAATATTTAGTGTGAACAGATGTTCCTTTTTTAGTGATAAGCAATTGTTTTATACGATGGTTATTAAACAACTTAACTAAATCTGCATTTTTAAGTCTTTTCTTTCCTTGAGTTTGTGACAATGTTTTCATGAACTTTCAATATTTCTTTCTCATTTAAAACTCTACCTGGATTTAGTCGGGATGACAATACATCAGCTGTCAAAACTGTTTCGAAACCAATTAGCAATCTGTGAAAATATTTGAGCTGTATTTTATACTTATTAAAATATGGAAATATTATGAACAGCTCATTTTTGCCTCTATTGTGGTTTTTACTCAGTTAAGTTCTCCTAGACCATATAGATAATTTAGGTACCGTTTTAATGCATATTAGTTTCATAGAATTTTTTTTTGCTAATAGTGCCATAAAATAGAAAAAAAGTTTTTCATACATTTTTACTTTATTTTAGAGAAGTCCAGTTTGGCTTAGGGGAATTTCATGGTTCAAAAGCTGCTTAGATATGAATATGTTACAGTCAATATGAATAATAGGTTATTATACATAATAACCGCGGTTAGTATGTATAATAACCGGTCATTATGCATAATAGCTCTATAAAAAATCCGATTATTATGCATAATAACCGCTTAAATTTCCGGTTATTATGCATAATAACCGATTTATCACATTGACCGTAACAAATATATAAAATATGGACTATAATGACACGAAAAGGATTACGAATTTGTGCCTGTCTTTTATTCAAAGTAACATTTGCATACTTAAAAGGATTTAATGAATAATGACATTGTTTGGATAGGGTTGTACAACGGAGAAAGAATAAAATTTTTAAAAAGTGTTCAAGTTTTGTTTTCATACAGTTTTAAAATCCAGTCTTTGTTTGTAAATTTTATATTCATTACATCTATGGTAACACTTTTTTTAATTTTGTGGGAGAAAACCAGCATTTTCCTATAAATGGCTGTAAATGTTTGCTCATAATTCACTGAGATCTAACTCTCCGATCATTGCATTCTATAACTTCCTGAGTATCGGTGGCCTCTTGGTAGGGTCTCGGCTTCGAGATAGGCTCGAAATCCGATTACGCCAAAGATCAATCGTATATGTAGGTCTGGTGCAAGTTTGAGCTGACATCGAGGGTTAAATGCTCTCTCGCTGATGTTGTGTTGAAGTTTAGAGAGGTGGGTGAGGAATCGAGTGTCGTCATCGTCCAAAATTACGTCACGAAATAACTTTCATGTAGTTTCGAAACTGGACGTTAAAGTAATTCAATTAAACCTTTTAGATAGGATTGATTTTGAAAATTTTAGTTCACCGCTCAAATCCGATAATATAATACCTCAAAAATTCCAAGTTGTTTGAAAGAAACCTGCCAATCCTTTTGAATATATCCTTGCCTCTTACTTCTTATTGAATCAGATTTCCACAAGACAGCTATAATGAGTTCCACCTGCGCATCAATATTAAGAATTTGTCCGATTTCTTCTCAAACATTCTGCTAACTCTTTTATACTTACAATTATTCATCTATTATATAGATCCTAACTGCTCCTTCCTCAAAGTTCTTACTGAATCAGTTTTCCACAAGATGGCTTCAAAACATTCCAGATGCGCATCAGTTTGAATTATTTGTCCTCGAAATTATCACTTTTAAGTCAAATTTTAAAGTCAACCAAAGATAAACTTCTCTTGAAGTAACTTCTCAAAAAAACTTCTCTTCAAAAGTAACTTCTCAAAAAAACTTCTCTTCAAAATTCTGAGTGAACTCTTCAAATAATCTAAAAGAGGAGACTCATTTCGAAAAGAAAAGATCTCTTCACAGTGTTTCGTACTCGTTGGCTGGAAAACTGATCTAGTGAAGAGAATGAAAGAACAGTTTGCCTAGACACTTCTAGGATCGTTTACGGGAAAAAAATAGCGGCACTCTCAATCCGTAATAGTATTTTTATTACTTTCAGGTCGAATTTCTAGGTTCAATTGGAAAAGTCAATGAAAAAATACTGTCTATTTCTTAAACGGAATAAATGATCAAATCGAGAAAGTCGTATAGATTTGGCCATTCATTTTTTTCTTCTGTAGAGAAGGTTTCCTATGTGTACTTGGAAACGAGTCAAAACAGTTTGTGGAAGATTCATTCAGTATTCCCCAAGAAAATGAAAAAAAAATTATATTCTTTCTTAAATTTGAAGATGATTGGAAAAAAGATATTTGCATTAAAAATTGAAATGAAGTCTTAAGATTTCACAGAATTTACAAATTTTTCATGTTCAGTCAGTGTCTAGATATTACTTTGGTAAAACTATTCAAAAATCAAACACCGTGTAATGTAATTCAGTGATGAAATAGTAAATTAATTTTATAATTCTTCTTTCTTCAATAAACTTGAGCACACTAAAATTTCATTGTTTGTTAGATAAAACGCAAGAACAGAATCTTCACACTCTTTGTTCATATTTAGCAGGAAATCAAACCGAAAAAGTCTATGAAATTTCATTCAGATTATTAGTAGAAGACGTATAAAGAAGAAGTTTATTAAAGAACTAAGGCTATTTAATATATAGATTTTGAAAAATATAATAATGCATTTGGACCTGATTATTTTTGGATTTCATAACTAAATACTGCATCAGGTTTGATTCATAAAAAAGAATAATGTATGGATTTTATCTTGAATGGATAGTTTGCGTTTAAATTGTTTCATTTGAAGTCAAGAAAGTTGCGTTACAATGATAAAACTGAAATATAGGAAGTTCTAAAATTTCTTTTAAAAATCAGTATTCTTCAAATACGCAAACAAATAAAAAACTGAATGAATAAAAGAAATCTAAAAAATATAAGCAAATTGCTGTTATAACATCTAGAATTATAATGCAGAAATAAACTCCATATTCTACATAACTTATTAAATGTGCAAAATTCAGTTTTTACTGAAAAGAACTTACGACAATTTCCTCAGCTGGATTCATAAATTCATTGGACTATCCGTAGTATTCTAAATTGATAACTGTGTTTTATTCTCCATATCTTGAGTACTCCAAAACAAAAAGGGAAGCAATGTAGAGCAAAAAAGGTATTCTAGATACACCTGTCTCATCCTAATCTCACCTGTCTCATCCTAACAAAATTCTTTCAAAATAATTTTTGAATATCAAGATTTTGTTCCTGAATGATATGAGAAAAATAATTCCAACTTTTGAAACGAAAAAGTGCTCAATATCTACATTTAGGAAATTTGAAAAGAAAGCAATGAGAAAATTTTCAAATGCTATTGAATCACTGTTTCGAATGAATGACATTTAACCATGATTAGCAAAAAGTGTATTTCCGAACATTTATCTGCTTGTCGACGTTCAGTAGAATTAATATCTTTACTCGAGCGAAAAGGGACTAATTTCGCATGTACGCAAATCAATATTTAACCAAATTTGTGCAGCATTTTAAGCAATTTTAAATAATTGGTCCTGACAGTTTGTTTTTTGTTTCGGTTATGCTTCATAGAGTCTAGCACCTTCAAGTGCCATTCAAACTTAAACAAAGGATACTGCTTTTCCATTTACAAAGTAGTCTTTAGCCTAACTGTCATGAAAATAATTAAACTTCATTAACTCCAGTGTCATACTGAACTATACTGTATTTTTTTCTTTCATTAATATGAATTTTTAGCTTCAAGTTCGATTTCTTTCTAGAATTTCAAGATTTATTTCTAGAATTTAAGGTGAAATAGAATGAATTATATCGATCCAATGGACGACTTGATCCATTTAAAATAGCAAAAGTTTTGAAATCTGAAAAGTGAAATATTGATAAAGGCTTACTATCGTGAATGTGGTGTAGAGTTGGCGAATTTTTAGGGAATTTAACAACGTTGAAATATAAGAGTTCAAAACAAGTTTTTCAGTATAAACAAATAAAACTTATCTTACAGGAACTGTTAGCATCGAAAAACGCTTCTCCGCTCAATACTTTACATTTACGCCTTTGTTATTCTTTGACTCTGAAGAAAGAATAAGGTATATTTCACAGAATGAGTATTTGGTAAACTGACAATACGATGCAATGCTGACAGAAAATGCATTTGCTTTCTGAAATAAAACTCTTGGCAGATATCATCGCTTTTGAACTCTTCACAATTTTTCCATCATTCAGATTTCAGTATTTCGCTCTCATGTTGTTGAAGGAGGTTTCTTAAGATTCTGTAAAAAGAACCAAAAGATAAACCTGAATCTTTTCACACACCGATAAAAACTCTATTTCGCACATCGTAAAACGTCTATCGTTTTTTCGAAAGGCTTATTATCTTCTCTATCTCTCGATTTGCATCTCAATTTTGCTTACTTTGCATTTAAAAAAAAAACAGTGTGTTTTAGCTTAACAAGTTTAAAAACGAATGGATTACAGATCATCTTGCAGGATTTAAAATGTATGCCAGGAAAGTGAATATATGCGTATGGAGATATAGATTTTTATTATGTAAGCAATTAGTGAAGAAAAGTGAAATGATATTGATTTGATATTTTAAATACAAAATATTATCAACAGAAATTGACCGTTGGTATGGTGCGGAAGTTTGGAAAGGGGGTGTCAGCTCAGGTGTCGTTCTCTTCATCAGACCGAGGTTCAAAATTAGGAGGTCCGTCCCAAAATAGCCCTCGTTTTGCTTCAAAACGGGACGTTAATATAACTAAAGTAAAGTAAAATGAACAGAAATTTAAGAAATGGTTATTATATTAATTAATTATGCGTTTATAATTTCAATATTTTTGGAATAGTAATAATTTAAATATCAAAGGCTTAATACACGAAGCAATACAGTTTTGGTAGACTCTCTTTAAAGGTCAATTTTGAGTGATTATAATACAGGGTATCCACTCTAAACGTGGCCCAATAGATAAATTCGAAAACAGGTATATACTTCCAGTTGAAAAAATGCTCTAAATGACGTAAAGAATTATATTCTGTGCTTTTTGAGTATATATGTGTTCTTCTGAAAAAGTTACAAAGTCTAAATTTTTATACAGTCCCCTGGTCCTATTAGTCACATTTAGTAAAATATTTTTGACACACTAACATTTTAAAAAAATAATTCCACACTTCTGACATAAAAAAAGAAACATATAACTTGAATCTTTTTAATGAAAATAAAATATATTCAATATGATAACCGCCATTGTTTACTACCATCTGGAATTTTAACATTGCATGCTCAGTAGTTGATTGCAGTGAATGCGTCGGAATGTTACGCATAAGACATGATATGCTGTCTTCTCCATCTCTTTACAATAATTCATGACTTTCTGATGAATAGTTTTTCTGTGGCTTTCTCAGAAACGTGTAGTTTAATTCGAGTCAAGCTGAACATGTCTTATTACTTTACCTTATCTTAAGCATAATCTTTTAATCTGATTATGAAAATGTGCTATTTTGTGTCTTTTTTAAAATGTTTTAATGAGAGATTTCTATCATTTAGTATCATTTAACGGAAGACTCGTCATGCAAAACGAAAGTAATATTAAAAAACTCAAAGATTCTTGTCAAGAACAGAGCTAGGTTGAGAAGAGCCCATGGCAAAGTCTTCTTTTTACGTGCCCTTCGGTAACGGGAATTTAGCATTGCATCTGCTTCGTTTAACAGCCAAGCAAATTGGCACCTATGGCTAAAGCCGTAGGTGCTTGGTTCATACAACCAGATGCAATTCATTGCAAGTTTTCTTTTCAAGCTATTTGTATCTAGCTCAATATGTTTTCGTCTTAACTATTCAAGAAAATTGCCTACATTCGAAGCTTGCTGAATTGTTTTCTAATGCTGATGACGTATTTTCATACCAATAGCATTAAAAGGGATATAAAAGTTAAATGCTCATCAAATATTGAAAGCAGAAGACCGAAGAAGAGTAAATAAAATGTTTTCCCCATAATGTGGATGTGATGTCCTCAGTGAAAACGCAAAAAAATATATGCAGTCTGTCTTTTCAAACTTATAACCTTTTTAAATTTTATTTATTACTAATGCTTTTGACGACAAACTTCTTCACCCGGAATATGGCTTTCCAGGCTATTAAACTATTAATACGGGATATTTAACTATTTAAAATTCCCCTTTATTTGCTTGATAAGACGGAAATTTAATGAAATTTTAAATTTAGCCGAAAATGCTATACCTATTTTTAAGCATAATTTCTAAATAAAGCAATTTAATAATACTTGCATTAAGTTAAATGTCTAAGCATTGATAAATTTCACAGCAAAATTTTAGCAAGTGAGAAAAGTTGTAAAATATCTACATCATCATATATTGGATTGAAGAATGTAAATTTCAAAAACTTTCAAGAAAATATTAAAAATATTCTTAAAAAAAAGAGGTCAAAGTCAGAATTTTTGAAATATTAAAGTTTCTGAAGGGTAAACTTTTCTTTTCATTGGTATATGTCATTAAAAAACCCACCACGAATTATGAAAAAAAGAAAATAACAAATGTCCGCTATCGCACTGAAAAAATGCATCAATTTGAAGCTGGTTCGAAAGAATTTTTCACTTTTTTATAATTATAAAACAGAGTAAAAATCTCTTTATTCAATGAACTTGAGTTGAAAAGCATATTTTAAAAAGTGTACAACATAAATCTGAAGAAAAATGAAAATCTACTTGGCAGAAAATGTAGATATATCTTAAGATATCATAGAAGGCAAACTTCATTAACCATATCATTAACTAAGAAAAAAATGTGATTAAAAGATGAGATAAAGCAATTAATTCAGAGTGAATTTCATTGCTTCAATGAAAAGTATTGTTGCAAGTCACGAAAAATATATTTTAAAAAATTTGTTAAAATTAGAAAATAAATTCACAACAGCTAAATATGTATCATTAAAAAGATAATTTTTTGATTTTTAAAGTGGTGTAAAAATCATATTTGGATCATAGTATTTTCGGAAATTATCGCGAAAAATCATCAAAATCTCGAATAATTTTTAACTGATTACAATTTTAATTAAAATTTAAAATATTTTATTATGATGGGCACATTCCCACCTTTCAAAGTATATTTGTGCCGAATTTGGTAGATCTAAGCCTATCATTCTTCCATGTAAAGCGCCAACGCACATACACACATTCGTCTTTATTATTAGTAGTGATAATGTCTTCTAAAGCTTATAATAATATTATTGCATGTCCAAATAATCTTTTAAAACTGTACAAAAATGCTCAAAATTTCTTGTAATTTTGGTTTTTCTTTTAAAAAAACTGAAGAATTGTTAACATCTAAAATTAAAGGTTAACCAACGGTAGATTTTTTTTCAACATAAGCAGTTGTAATTCCTCTAGAATTAAACAATTATAAACAAGAAATGAACGAAATAAATTGCATAATTTACTAATTTTTAAATATTTTAGCATAAGTAATTGCTTTCATGCATGTTTAGAACAGTATTGTGAGAAAATCTTAACTTAAAATGACATTAAATCTTTATTGAGAACATCTGGCAAATGCTATCAAAGGGAAAACAAAATAAAATGTTTTTGAGTTAGAAAAAATGAGCTGCAATTTATTTAAATGGTTCCTTTCTGATAAGTAACGAACTCGATAGACAAAAAGTAAAGAGTTTGTCCTGAAGAATACAGGGAAACTATATTTTACATTATGCATTTCGTGCATGCTCTAGAATCTCAACGATATAAATACGAATTAAGGAAAGTTTTAATTGTGAAAGAGTTAAGAATACAAAATAAGAATCTGGAATAAGAATCTGGTGGCTGACGTCATCAGATGCCATGCAGATTCAAAACCAAAATAGGTTTTCTGCAGAGGAAAAAGACTTTAAGGTCTAAATTTAATAAGAATTTTCCTCTAAGGCCTGAATCCACTCCGGAATAAATTAGAAGAAAAATATTTATCCACAAAGAAGAAATTCAAAACAGTCTTTTAAACAAAATCTGAAAAGAAGGTCATAAAATCTCTTACCTCTTACTTAAGATGTGGAATGGAAGAAAAGAAAGAAATCCTTACTCCATCTAGTGAGGGATACACTAACTAAAAACTTAATACTTTTTTTGTTGATTTTTCATAAAAATGTTTTTGTAGTTTTTATTTTGTTTTTCAGTATTTTAAAAATTTTAAAATGTTTTCATTTATTTTTATAATTTTTATTTAATTTTATTATTTTTATAAATTCAGAGAAATTTGCAGGGGAACCTTTACAAAAATGTCAGAAGGTATGGTATGAGTATTAAAGCCCCTTCCAGTGCAATGAAGAAATTGAGAAGTAACAAATTAATTAAATAAAAACCGAGAGCTTAAAAAATACTTTAATTCTTAATTTTAAAGTAATGAACAGGGTAGCCGTTTAACTTTAAATTTATATTTAAACTGTCAATGGCCTTGACACTAGCAGAATGGTTGTTGAAAATATTTTTGATTCTTTTGATTTGAGAGTGGAAGGTATTTTTATGACTTTTAGGTTGAGATTGGTATGATAATGACAAAGAGAAATAGCCCTAAAATTAAAATCATTTCTGTTATCATAGATACCAACCGAAATTCCTAAATCTAAAATTTTAATTAACTAGATCTAAATAATTACAATTATTGTTATTATCATTGGTTTTATTCAGTTTAAGTTCTTCCGGATAGCAGTTAATTAAACAGTAAAGGTTGTCAAAGTCAAATACAATCAGGTCATCAATATAACGATAGGCAGAAATGAGGTTATCTTTTATAAATTCTCTCTCGAACGTGGGAAGAAAAATATTCGCCAGTGTATTGGAAAAACTAGTACCCATTGAAAGACCACATGATTGTCTGTAGTAGCTGATTCTATTGACGAGATAATTTTCACAGATGTTAATATTGCAAATTTCTATCCATCTATTTTTATCTATGAAATTAGAGTTAAGGTATAAGTCATATAAATTAATGCATGCTTCAGTTAATTTTTCACGTGGGAGGCTGGTGAAAAGATTCTCAAAGTCAAAAGTGTTGATGCTATGAATTTTATTATCTTTAAGAAAGTTAAAACTTTCAACGTTACTACTAATTACAAAGTTTTCTTCTATTTCTATTTTTTGAGAATATTAAAGAAGAATTTTCAAAAATAAAAATTGTAACTGCCTATGCCACATGTAACAAATCTTAATTTTAAAGGACTTTTGTGAAATTTAATAGTAGGGAAAAGGTAAGGATATGTAAAATTATTTGTCTTGATTTTAATTTTTTTGGCTAAGGCTAACATTCTTTTGTCTCGTTCTTTTTTCTGCAATTAATAAGTTGATATGTTATGTTTGAATTGTACTCATTGACCATAATCTTCTGGAATCTGGAATTTACACATAATACAAAAATTATTTTCTGATTTGTCTACGGTAGTGATAATAAATTTATTTTTTAAATTTTCAATTTCCTTTTTAAGATTTGTATCAAAGAAAATATCTCTATTGATGATTTTTCTTTTTTTGATGTTAATTAGATGCTTGATCGCCATCAAAATGCAATTTTTCCATTCACCAAAGCCTTCAATACGCCAATGATATTTTCTAGCTATTTTTACAATAAATATGCCCAAATCTCTGCCAATGGAACCAACCACTGTCTTTAGGCTCACTTTATTTCTTAATCTGAATTTAGATCCCTTTTCCATTATTTCACGAAGATAGTCAGAATTTATTATTTTTAGATCACCTGTGATATCATGTCTCCTATCTTTATCAATAAAATTCTTATTTTCCTCTTCATTATAATAGTAGTGTGAAATGTCAATTTCATTTAAATTTTTACAAAAGAAATTATAATTGCAGATTTGTCTTTTGAAGATCCTTTGGTATTTAAAGGTAGTTGAAATAACAGAAATGTCTTTAACGGTGAAGTAATTTTTACTGTCATGGATAATTTTAGGCAGCTGTAATTCTTCAAAAAAATATCAAGGAAGTTGAAAACACAGAATTCCTTTATCTCACATTTATTAACTTTAAAAAGTAGACTATTATTGGTTATTCCAAGTTTAAATTAATTTAATCAGAAGTTTAAATTAATAAGATCAAAGAAAATGAATTCTATTACTCTTCGATTATTCTTTATCTTCTATTATTGTTTATTTTGTCTTTTCAGCTATTCAATCCTAGAATATCAAACATTTTCAGCGAGCCACAGGAAAATGTCTTATGCTACCAACGATAAAATATGCTCATCTGTCTATTTCGCTGATTATAGGTGCGATATGTTTTTCTGCTTGAAAAGGCCGAAACGCGCTGTCTTTTGGAATGCATTCTTATTAGAATGTGTTCCTATTTATAAGAAAACATCGTTATTCTTCCTAGTTTTCCTCCAAACAATAGTTCTTGATGTTTGGAGGAAAACAGCAAAAGGAATAGTCAAATAGGAATAGGAAGAAAAGGAATAGTTCTTGATGTTGATTTAGATGGCCAAGAATCTGTCCTTAGATAAAACAAGATGCCTATAATGATTTGTTTCCCCAATGGGTGGGTGGTAAATATCTTTCATGTTGAGGAGGAAATTGCCATAGTTCTTAAGATGATTTAATAAATTTGAGGTATCCAAAAAATGTTGCACTTACTTTATTTGGTCTTTATCGCGACAAGGACTACTCTCTATTACTTTTCCATTCTAGTGTCAACATTTCATTCTAGTTCATCACTTTTGTCCATCCTTTAACTGTTAGTTGCCTTATTTTTATCCTTAAATATCCACTATGTAATTCCATAGAAATGAGTATAAAATATGCAGGTAAAATTAGTTTTATTTTTTAAAGTGTTGAGTATGTCTTTCAATAAATAAATAAATAAAATATGATAAAAATAATGATCAGATAAATCTCAAAATAACATTAATAAAACATGCGGTTGTGCAAAAACGAAAGGTAGAAATTTCGAAAAAAATTTTAAGAATTTTCACATTAACATTTCTACAATTTATTTATATTCTACACATTATTTCACAAACAAATGACACTTTAAATTGCTTAAAAGCACTATATGACACTCATATTGTTAAAATTACACATTTTCAATTTCAAAAAGAAATATCATAAACAGAGCTTATAAATGAATTAGGACTTAATTTATCTTAACCACAAGGACCAAAAGCAAAAGAAAATTTAAAAAAAGCAAATCAACTGGATATTGAAAAATTCTTTTTTGTTTCTAATGATGCCTTAAGTTTAGAAATGTTATTTAAAAAAATTCGTTTAGGTATTTTTATTAAAGGATGACTACCTCTATTGCAATGGTTCTCATTCCACGATTTCTGGAAAATTGCAGTATTGTTTTGCCGATCATGCTCTACAAAATTTAAGGTTAGAGCAAGCATACAGAAACACATTATTATTACAATTGAACATAGGGTCAGAAACACAATAGACGACCGCTACAGGGGGCTTTCTGTCAAGTAAATAAGCAAAAGGAAAATATACTCTAGATAAGACGTATAACAACGGGTCGATGGATGTCTTTTGTATGTTAAAAGTAGTAAAAGAACACAATAATAGTAAAAGCAGCCGTATAAATATTCTTTTATATTATAATCTTGCCGATATGCCGTGAGGAGTGCTTGAACACAGGGTTTTTCACCTTCGGATATTACTATTGCTGGGAAAAAGAGGAATTGCAAATACAATAACCTAACTAAAACTTAGATATTATATTCTTTGAATTGCATTTTTTTTATAAAACTGCTTTCATAGCAAAAGTTTTCCGTTATATTTTTCTTAAATGTTATTGATATTAATGATCTCAGTTACCAGTTGTCATCGTACATAGCGTTTTGGTTTTTTTCCATATGATTTTTTTGTTGTATTAATTTTTTGTGATAATAGTTTTTTAATTAAAAATTTCCTTTTATATTTTTATAAACGTTTTTATTACTTTCGCTATAAAATGAATAAAAATATTTGATGTTCATTTATTAAAAGAGTATTTAATAAGTGGCACTTAAATTGTATTCCCTTTAACTTTTATTTATTTATTTTAAATTTTTGGATGGAACGACTTTGTTGGCAGGTGGGAAGGCGAAACGGAAATTTGCTTCAGGTTGGAAATTTCTAGAGCCAGCCCTGAAAATTAAGCGAGCGCCTCATCCTTTCGAACAACTTTCGTTCGAAAAGTTTAGTAGCTACCCCTTCTCAGAAGTTAAGGGTCCGTACCCCTGGTTATGGTTTGTTGTTCCACCTAGGCATATGACACCTGGTTAGAAAACTATTAACAATTATATTCTCAATCACATTTTCGCAGTCCAGTAACTTCAAACTTTGCAAATTTTGTAGGAGGGTTGAAATTTTCTTCTCTGTGTATCTCTCTTGCCTTTGAAGATAGAAAGATGATTCAAACTAGGCAATATATTTCGTCATCTAAACGAAGAACTTTTGTACTGTAAGATTTTTTTAGTTGCCATCCCTTAGAAGTTAGAGGTCGATTCCTCCTCCCCATATGAATATCACAATAAACATTTAAGTTTTGTTGTTCTAATCTCGTCCAAGACGCAGCAATACTTAATTGCTCTTGCATAAAGATTCCATGCATTTTACTTAGAAACCCCCTTTGCCTTCCGACTCGCCAAGAGGTATTTTTTAAACATTATTTATTGGCTGTTTATTTTTTCGTGCGGTATATGTATATATTTATATACTAGCTGTTACCCGCGACTTCGTGCGCGAGGAATTTCAATTATTAATTTGTTTAAATTCACGAATATAAATGTTTCGTTACATGTTGAAAGGGAAAATTAAAAGTTCTGACGATTGATAATACATAATTGGACGACTAACAGGAGTGTACTGTATATGTCTGTTCTTTTATTTAGGTAATTTGTTTATCTATACTAAAAAACTTTCGTATACTAAGATTTTTGTTTTACGTTTTTTTGCATGGATGCAGAGGTTTTGTGGGCTCGACACACGTGAACACGTCACATATAGTTGTAAAAAATATGGTTTTTCCAAATGCACAGCTGCCATTTTGAGTGTCTTGCCCTGAGCCTGGCAAATGCTATTTTTAAACGGAATTGTTACCTTCTGAACAGGGATGATAACTCCTTCGGTACTATTGGATTGCGTGGAATTTAAACACTCTCTCTTCTCGCTATGCCAGTCATAACAGTAGCTATCACGACGTTTTGACTTAGGTATGTAATTTGTAACCGTGTGCCATTGCACAGTCTCGGTACATTGATATTCGTATAAATAGTACTGGCGCACCGACTTTTAATCTCAGCTTGTCGGAAGGTACTCCTGACAATTCTAAGGAGTTGAAGAACTATACAGCCCTATTAGCACAAGATACTCTACGATATTCATACGATATCTTTACGATGTTGTGTGGTATTCAGAATATCGTAGAAACATCTCGGAGATATCGTAAAGTATCTTATGCTAATAGGGAGGATATGATGTTACCTGTTATTGCCCATTACCGTATCTACAGATAGATATTCTGTAATACCTCCCTCCATTTGTTGCATATTTTTTTATTTAGCTGGCCTAAACTTTCATTAGTCAGTGCCAAAATTACCCATTCAACAACCATTCTCTATTTTTCATATTAGCTTGTAGTGCTGGATAAATCTTGCTTATCAGTTCCTCTGTGCTATGGACAATTTAGAAAAATTCCCCTTTCAGTTTAATACACTGTTTGAATCTGTTTTAAACCAACCTTCACCAATTTTCAAAATATTAGTCCTGATTCAGTGTCGTTGAACAGTTGAAATCTCATATTCGTTGTGAGTTTAAATTTTTTGACATGTTCCCATAACGGAGACGTCTTTAAAAATGCATTAATTTCATCCATCGGTGTCCCCTAGTTATTACAGGTTCCATCTATCTAAAATTGCCTGACATCAATACCGTCATCCCTCTCATGATAATTCGGTTATTATTAATATTTTTCAAAGTTTTATTTAACACTTCAACTGCTCTTTTTTGAGATACTACTGCGTCAGCAATTTTTTTTGTCGTTCCGAATTTGAGCTAAGCTAAATTGAGTATATTGAGAAGGAAAGACTTCTCAATACCCTCAGGAGCATCCAGAAAAAATAATCACTTTCAATCTGTTGCAAAACACTATAGAGAACAGCGTTTTCTTTGTTCTGGGTTTAACCGTGGAACGAACTCAGTCGCTGTTGCAATTTTTCTGTATCGTAGAGCAGTTTCTGCATTAGGTAGTTAAGTTTTCTCTACTCATTCCACTACACAGTCTACTCATTCTAAAGGTCGATAGATCTTTATCAGTTATAGTAATATCACATAAGTCTTCTACCTAAGTTAATTCTTCATTGTAAATTACATCAGTTTACTCAATGGTATCATTAGGCTCTTCTAGACAATCTGTGGAATATGTCATCCGCTTCCACCATTCAATAGGATACATAAAACAAAATATATCTTCGTATATTTTCCTTTAGTTATAATTAACAGCAGTTTTTAAATTTTATTCTAAAAACTCTTGCAACTATATCACATCTATCAATAGATTTCTGTCCCGGCGTCAATTTATTGACAATTTCTTGAATAAAATTTGATAAGGAGAAGATACAAATATAAATTACTAAAATTAAATAGACTGCAAACTTCAGAAAATTAACATCAAGTGTCGAGTTGAGTAATTTCAGTTATTATTCCACAAATGAATTATTTATTTCTTTTCCCAGGAAGATCACATAATGTCGGTTTTCTTTATGATCATGTGATGTTTGACTTTAAAAATCAGTTATTCCATATGTTTACGCCTTTCTTAAGGATCAAGTGACAGTTGATTTTATAAAGATAAGTTATTTCATGTGTTTACGTTTATCTTACAGATTACGTGACGGTTGATTTGAAAAACAAATTAGAATTCTTCATCGCGGAGCTCTGAGTCAATGGGCCTTTCTTTGTTAATTATTTAAATAATTGTCTGTAGTAAAAAATATTGAATTTAAGAAGATATCATATATCCTATGTCCATTCCCGGGATTTAAACTACCACCCTGCCAATTTTTATTCAAATCGTTCGGTAGTTTGGCCGTGAAAGCGTAACAAACAGACAGACAGACACACTTTTGCATTTGTTATATTATAAGGATTAGCGATGAGATTAAAATAATAGTATATAATTAAAATAAAGCATGATAATTCTCAAAAACTACATTTTACACTAATAAAGCATACACACAAAAATACAACCGAAGTTACAGACAACGTAAAACTATTTGCAGTTTTATGTTAGATGACGTGAGTAGTAACTAACGTTCGTCATGTGATTGTGGCATCACTTGAATTAACTACATTATGTCATTAGTATCTTAAATAATATCAGAAAAAACTGCTTTTTCTCGTCATATCAATGGAAATTATCGATTTCACTAAAGAATTGTTCATTAAAGACAATGCCATTGGTGGGCATTTTATTCAGCTTTGCAAAGTATCCCAAACGTAAAAGCCCCATGGAATAAAATCCTCAAAAATCAGAAAAAAAATTCGTCAAGAAAAAATTGTAAGAACATTACCATTTTATGAAAGGGAAAATGATTTTAATTTGATGATTCAGGTTCTGGATAACAATTCCATTTTAAAGGAAAAAGATCGTTAATTTCCCTCTCGTCTTGAACTGTAAGAATTTATATTTCGAAAACCTAACTTGACCGATTCAAGAAGGAGTATAATTTATTCTTCAAACCTGCTTGTTCAGAGTTAAAATGTTTCGATATTTTTTTCACGTGCAGACGGAGACAGTATTGCATATAACGAGGTACATGTGACAAATGGCACAAGAGTTCTTGGCGTTGATCTGGCTCGATGGCCGAATTTCTAGAAGCATTTGCATTCCATAAATTAAAACATAACAGAAACCCGTATCAAAGTAGATAATACAGGGTGTTCATTAATTATTGTCGGGGTTTCCGTACCTCATAACTTTCGAATAAAAAATATTACGCAAAAACCAATTACGTATTCGTAAATTACAAATCAAAGAATTTCATTAATGATATTAAAAAGATTAATGAATTTACACATGGCTGCCCTTCGTGGCTCGTAACACATCGAGACGAAATTCGATTTCCCTCCAAGTGTTCTCCAGCATTTGTGGGGTAACATTTTGGATCGCAGTAACAATTCTGCGCTTCAGTTCATCAAGGGAGGGCACAGGGGTCTTGTACGCAATGTTCTTGACAAACCCCCAAACCAAATTTAGTTTCGAAAAACCACAATACACACATTGCTTTTTCTTGCACGGTCGCCATTTTTATTTATGACGTCATAATTACCCAGACTGCAAATGCGCTAAGATCGCATTGTTGCCACGTAAAATTCTTTGGGTTGTAATTTACGAATACGTAATCGGTTTTTGCGTAATATTTTTTATTCGAAAGTTATGAGGTACGGAAACCCCGACAATAATTAATGAACACCCTGTACATTAAATTTGAAATGTGGTTCACAAAGTGATGTTGACCACTGTGTTTTCAACTGCATTCATACTAGAGACTTATTAAAAAAGATGCACAGTAGAACCTCGATTATCCGAAACTCTTTTAACCGGAATCTCGTTTAACCATGTCGGTTTCCTTTTTTTCGGTAAATAAACAATATCACTTGAAGGTCACCTTCGGCGGCAGCTATTCCTACTGCAGGCAGTTCCGACATCCCGATATCTTATCTCTTTCTCCCCCATCCCCCGACTGTCGGAAATTCCATCCTATTGTCCAACAAATTTCATTCGTCTCCAAGACCATCTGCCTTTCTATTGGCTACTTGCTGTCCGACTCAGAAACTTTGGTTTTACAGAAATGTAGAATATTCATTTATGTCATGGAGCCCACTAAACGAAAACGCGTTTTGTTAACAGTGGCACATAAGTTCCAAATTATGAGCAGAATTGAAGTAGGTGAGAAACCAAATTGTCAAAAGAATCGGAATACCAACATCTGGGGATATGAGACGTGAATTTAAAAATAAAAAATAAAAAAAAGTTTTATGCAGCGTCCAATGGCAAATCAGCTAAATTGCGGAACGTTCTTTACAACGTTCTTTACAAATGGTTTAGTTAGAAAAGGAGTGAAGGAGTGCCAATATCCGGGACAATGATTCATTAAAAAGCTCTGAATTTCAATTCTAAACTCGGAGGAAGCAAGGAATTCCAAGCTAGCAGTGGTTGGCTAGAAAAGTTCAAGAATCGCCACGGAATTCGCCAGCTGAGCATCTTAGAAGAAAAACTGTCGTCTGATACTGAAGCAGGAAACAGCTTTATTGCCGAATTGCAGGACTTGATTGTGAAGCGAAAATTAACCACAGACCAAATATACACCTGCAATGAAACTGGGCTATATTTGAGAGCACTTCCAACGAAAACCTTGGCTGCAGAAATTGAAGTTGTTGCTCCAGGTCGGAAAAAGATGAAGGATCGTGTGACGATTCTGGGATGTGCCAATGCTTCTGTCTCACATCCTGTAAAGCTGACTTTGGTGGGAAAGAGTAAAAAGTCACGCTGTTTTAAGAACATCAATAAAACTGCTCTTCCTGTTCACTACATGCAGCAGGAAAGCGCTGGATGAATTATAGTTTATTTTCGGAAAGGTTTCATGATTATTTCGATCCAGAAGTGAAGAAGAACCTAAAGAAACTAAAACTAAAAAAAAATGATTTTATTGATGGATAATGCTCCTGCCCACTCAGATGTTGAAACACTCAAAGCAGAAAACTTCACTTATATATTCATGCCTCCGAACCCAACAGCCATTTTGCAGCCGATGGAACAGGGCATGATCGAATCTATGAAACGGCGTTGTCGAAAGCAACTCCTAAGCAAATTGCTTTTTGAGGAGGATGACGATGAGGAAGAGGCTGCATGTTCCATTGTTCAATTTTGGAAAGCATTAACGCTGGCTGGAAAGCATTAACCGGAAACAGTAAAAATGATACCGGAACCACTAAAAACATACTGGAAATTTTAAAGCCAGAATGAAATCATACTGGAAATTTTGAAACCGGTATGAAACCATACTGGAAATTCTGAAACCGGTATGAAACCATACTGGAAATTTTGAAGCCGGTATGAGACCATACTGGAAATCTTGAAGGCGGTATGAGACCATACTGAAAATTTTGAAGCCGGTATGATACCACACTGGAAATTTAGAAGCCAGTATGATACCATACTGGAAATTTTGATACCAGTATGAAAACATACTGGAAATTTTGATCCAGTATAAAAATATACTGGAAGTATTTAAAACAGTATACTGGTTTAGATACTTGTAATAAGTGCGTAACAATAACTTAAATACTTGTAATATAAAAAGTTTGATTAACCATATATGTGTATGAAAGTGGATTCGCGGAGGGAGAGAGATAAGCCCCCTAAAGTAGGCGTAATCTAATTTTTAAAATAAAATTAGATATTACTAAAATTAGATATTAGATATTACTCTTCCCCTACTCGCGAAAGCTCGCCAATCCCCCGGAGGATTGCAATCCTCCCGCGTTTGCTACGCAAACCTTGCTCGCTTCGCTTGCTACAATGAAAATACTGCGTGTCTTAGCAAAAATATTGTAATATATACATATATGAATCAGCTTTATTTTGCTTCTGATGCTTTAATTTAAATCAGCACAGAATAAAATATTTTAGCCTCAAAAATATATTTTTCTTCAAATAAAACTTACAAAGAAAATTATGAAAGTGATAACCAAGTGGATAAGAGTTGCAAAATTAAAACAATATAATTATTCTAAAAACTAACTCTGAAAACAAATTAGATTTAATATTATTAATAAAGAGATTGTGGTCTTACAGCTTATCACCATGAACATAAAAAAAGACAGTATTATGAATAAATAAAAGTCGTAAACTGATTTCCTTTTAATGCTTTCACCTTAGTCAAGAAAGATTAAAATTTTTTGGCCCTGAAAAGGACCGTTTTTCATGTAGTGAAAGCATCAGGAAGTCAAATTCAACAGGCATTGATGTATCAGAGAATTCTCTTAAACATTTTTAAAAAAAATGATTCAACTCTATTCCACGATATATACAAACACATACATAAAATCATGAATATATGCATTGTAAATACAATATATTGCCCTTCTGATCATTACAAAAAATTTCATTGCTGTATATACAAAACATTGCACTTTTGAACACGACAAAAAATTTCATTCCTGGATATAAAAAACATGATTTGAAAAATTTCCATTCTTATTCACCGTAAAAGTCAGTCCTTGCATAAGACACTTAATAAATGAGGAAATTTGCACTACATCATTACACTAAAAAAAGAATTCTCTTAAACAATTGATATACATTTAAAAAAACAATACTGTATAGCAGGTACAAATTTAAATTATATACAAAATATAAGCTACATACATATAAAAGGGTTATGTTAATGTTCACGGTATTTCTCTGTAAACACAATTACATACGTCTTTGGTCGAAGAGATAATTGAAACACTATCAAATGACCTGGCTCTAGACAAACCAACATAAAGTTGGCCATGTGTGAAAAAAGGATTAGTTAATACCAAGCACACTTTATTAAAAGTTTGGCCTTAGGATTTATTAATGGTCATAGAAAATGCCAAACGTACAGGGAATTGTTTTCTTTTAAAACTAAAAGGAATATTATTGTCTGATGGGATGAGCGGTATTCTGGGAATTAAAAATGTTTCTTTTGAGCTCGACTCAATCATTTCTGCTTCAATAACGTTACGCTGTAGTTTTGTCACTATTAGCCTTGTTGTACAGCCCGTTGCACAGGCCTTTTGAAGGCATCAAATTTTGAAGTAGCATTATCACTGCACTTTTTTCACCACTTGGTGTTGGTTTGGCAAGTGAACGGTCAACCTCATGATTACCTACATGAGATTTTTCTGAGAGAGAAAATTCAATGAGTCTCCACATCGCTTCAGGAGCACTTACATATCTACATTACTTACATTACATATCTGCATTACGAACAGCAAACCTGTAGGAATAATATTGCGACTATGTAACCCTAACACGTTTTGCAGATCTTCTTTCTTCAACATGTTCCAAGTTGGAATTCCAACCGCATTCTCCATTCAGAAATAGAAGAGGATAAACCATAGGATCGCTGCACTGATTAAGTGGTGAAATATTTTTGTCTGTATTAACTGCTAGCAAGTGGATAAATGCAAATATCTCGATTTGCTGGGGTCTCTACTTCATCTCCGACAAATATTGCAGCAACCTCTGCCCTTGAAGTAGGTGCATTATACATGCGCAAGTCGAAATCTGTATCTTCCATAAAAACCATTTTAACATTTACAGCTGGATTAGATTGCATCAATTGATGCATCTGCAGATATGATTCCGCAAATGGATTTATGCTTCGTAATAAAGCGTCCAACTTCTCCATTACAGAGTGAAGGCAGGCTTGATTATTCTCCATACGTCTATTCCTTGCTTCACTGGAGTCAGATATGTACAATTGTCCATAGCCATGTCTGTTTCATTCATTTGAACAGAGAGGAGAAACCATATGATAAATCTGACCATGTATATGGAAACACTATGGGCATGTTCCAAGAGGTGCCTTTATTTCAGCTCCCATAGATGCAAAGGCTAATGCAGCATTATATTCTCGAATTTGCTGTTGATAGTTTTTTGCTTCTTGTGAATTGCTGCAGAGTATTTCCTTGAAAAGACCAGGAGCTTCTGGATTGATTTGAAGGCTTTGGGGGATTTTTAGCTGCAAAGGCTATCATTCCCGTATTCACTTAAGTTCAGATGAAAAAATGTCAAAAAACTTCAGGTTTTCAATTAAAAAATGAAGGTTCTGTTTATTTCTGAATTATCAGTTACGACAGTTACAATTGTAAACAAACCGGTCGTTGCCATCGGCAAAAAAGACTTTTCCGCCACGTACTATTTCCGCCTTAGAGTTTTATATATATAGATTATAATACATGTTTAAATGTTATCTGCTTTTTAAAAATTATAACAAGCCATATATACTGATATATTCGAAAATAACGAATTTCTCTTATGCCCTGCAATTGACAAATTCGAAAAGAATTATCTTAAACATTTTTTTAAAAGATGATTCAACTCTATTCCGCGATATATACAAACACTGTTTTGACTGTTACAGTGAATAATAATGGAAACTTTTCAAATCATATTTTCTATATCCAGGAATGAAATTTTTTTGTAGTGTTCAGAAGGAATAATAATGGAAACTTTTCAAATCATGTTTTTTATATCCAGGAATGAAATTTTTTGTCGTGTTCAAAAGTGCAATGTTTTGTATATACAGGAATGAAATTTTTTGTAATGATCAGAAGGGCAATATATTGTATTTACAATGCATATATTCATGATTTTATGTATGTGTTTGTATATATCGTGGAATAGAGTTGAATCTTTTTTTTAAAAATGTTTAAGAGAATTCTTTGATACATCAATGCCTGTTGAATTTGACTTCCTGATGCTTTCACTACATAAAAAACGATCCTTTTCAGGGCCAAAAAATTTTAATCTTTCTTGACTAAGGTGAAAGCATTAAAAGGAAATCAGTTTACGACTTTTATTTATTCATAATACTGTCTTTTTTTATGTTCATAGTGATAAGATGTAAGACCACAATCTCTTTATTAATAATATTAAATCTAAATTTGTTTTTAGAGTTAGTTTTTAGAATAATTATATTGTTTTAATTTTGCAACTCTTATCCATTTGGTTATCACTTTCATAATTTTCTTTGTAAGTTTTATTTGAAGAAAAATATCTTTTTGAGGCTAAAATATTTTATTCTGTGCTGATTTAAATTAAAGCATCAGAAGCAAAATAAAGCTGATTCGTATATATATAAATATTTTACAATATTTTTGCTAGGACACACAGTGTTCTGATTATAGCGAGCGAAGTGAGCAAGGTTTGCGTAGCGAACCCGGGAGGATTGCAACGCAATCCTCCTGGAGATTGGCGAGCTTTAGCTACCAGGGGTCAGAACCCCCTAGTACAATATATTACCCTTCTGAACACTACAAAAAATTTCATTCCTGGATATAGAAAATATGATTTGAAAAGTTTCCATTATTATTCACTGTAACAGTCAAAACATCCTTGCATAAGACGCAATAAATGATCAAATTTGCACTACATCATTACACTAAAAACAATTGATATACATTTTTAATGTAATCAATCTGTAAATCACTGTCACTATTTGTAAAATTTTAACATATTATTATTATTAAACACACTTTTCTTTATTCTTCTTTATTTTAATGTTTCACATTTCTTTATTGAATGATTTAATTATGTTAATTTGATAAATCCTGTGCTCCATAATATGTACCTAATCCAGTACAATTCTGTAATGAATATTCTAGTATGATACCGGTTTGATACTGGTTCTGGTTTCATACTGGAACCGGTATAGTACCGGATCCAGCATCATACCGGAACCTTATACCGTTTTATGAAACACCGGCTCCGGTATGATACTGGATCCGGTATTTAAAGCATCGGTTCCGGTATGATACCGGATCCAGTATCATACCGGAACCGGTGTTTCATAAGCCGGTATATTTTTTTTGTACCGGAAATTTTTTTTTCCAATAGGGTGTGTCTACATAACTAACGAAGCTTGGGAGTCTGTGCCAGAGCATACCTTAAAACGGTTCTGGCTGAGATTTAGATCTGATATCCAAATAGTTTTAAAGATATTTGAAGCTTTCTGAGTGTTATCAGTCTCAAAATGTGACAGCTGAGGGGAGTGAGTGTGTTTTGTTTTGTTTTCATTTTGAAGCATTTTCCCATTCTTAAAATTAATTAATTAAAAATATTTTGTGAATAAATAAGTTCCTTAGGTGAAATGGTTATTATAACTTCAACGTTCATTACTCAAATTGTTTCTGTTTGTTTATATTCTGCGTTCTTTTCAAGTTCTCATTACTAAGTAACTGATATTCATGAAAGGGACATTTTCAAGACCAATATTAATTTTTACATGAAGGTTTTTTTTTATTTAGAAGCTTTGCAGTATAACAATATTATTTTTTATTCATTTTTCTGTTGAGAAAATGCCACGACCGAAACGTTCTCGAGTTGCTAAGAGACAATGTTTTGAAGAGCTGGAAGACTAATTACATAATATTTAAAACAAAAAATATATATTCCATAATATTGAATTAAAATAGTGTTTTATAAGTTGGGAAATAGCACATTAAAAAATTAGAGCTCTGCAGGCATTATTAGTTTTTGTTTTATGTCTTAGAAACTTTAAAAGCATTTTTCTAAGATTTTTAGTTTTGGTGTTTTCTATTCGTTAAGGCTTTTTTTCTGCTCAAGATAGAGTCTTGAAATTGTTTGTAGATACTTTCATATATATGTAATATAAGAATTAGCATGGATTTTGGCCGGAGAGTTTTAATTATTTTTTTAAATATCAAAGTTGCTAGTTTTAAAATTTTCATGTTTTTTTCAGGTTTTTTTACAAGGATAATTATTCAAAATTAAAAAAGAGTCAGATCATCAATCCCATTCTAACGTTTGTTTCCAATTATCCAAGAAATATAAATCACTTGAAATAATAAAAAAATTATAAGTATTTTATAAGAATTTAAAAAACTTTTAAAAATTTCAATTTTTTTCAATTTTAAAATAATAGTTCTTGCTAAAATGACTTATTTTAATCAGAATCTATTTATTAATATAATCTAAAAAAGAGTCATTAATTTATTTTATCATTGATGTCTCCAAAATTTTTTTTTGAAAAAGAGTAGTGTAGAGTAAGAGACTGTGTAGTCTTAAACCAATGTAAAGTATGTATCGTATGTCATATAAACATTTACATTGCATTTTCTGACTTGTATGACATCTATTGAACAAATTTATTGTTTATAATTACATTAATATAATTAAAAACATCACATTTAGTTATTTCGTACATGTTTAAAATTCAGTGTTAAAATTTGTGCAGTCTCCTGACGGCCATTTTTAAGTGCTTTCTTTTATCCGGAATTTTCGATTTACTGACTGAGGTCCGGTCCCGACAACTTCGGTTAATCGAGGTTCTACTGTAATGGTGGAAACAAAATCGAATCGCTTAAACTTCTAATTAACAATAAAAGTAGTTGGCTGAATCGAAATTTTTTTCAGAATTTCCGAGTGGATCTGCAATGAGCTTTCTGAATAGCACAGACTTAAGGAGAAAGTATATATTTATTATCTTTAAGTATATTTGGGAATTTTGATTCCTTTTAAAATTTTGAAATACTAGACGTTAGATTTTACGTACTGAGTGTTCTAGGATGTCGTACTTTGTTTTATATTTTAATTATATTAAATATAAATTTGTATTTGGTAATATTAGAATGATAAATATTTATTTTTCAGACAACTGCTTTGTCTTTATTGTATTTTAATGTGCTGCTTTTTTGAATATGGTTTGATACAATCCTTGTGAAGTGTTTCTAATTTGTTTAACGATTCAAATTCCTCCCTTTGCCAATAACAGCCTTACACCCTCTGATTAGGTTGAGATAAATTAATAAATAAGATGGGGAATTCATTTTAGATTGAAATTAAAATCATTACTTGATGCAATGCCAGAAGATTTATAACCAGTAAACAGTTTCATATGTGTTTTCCTTCTTATAGATATTACGTAGACAATTCTCACCGTGACGTGCGTTATATCTGTAATTAAGACATAGAAATAATAAATCTTAAAAATGAAAGTCCAATTATACTCCGTCAAGAGGCTTTTCCATTAGACCAGAAGAAACTCATTAAGATAAAACGATAAGATATGTAATTGAAAATATACAAAATCTTCCTATTTTATAAATATGATACTTCTTGATATTACATTGATCAATATTATTACTTGGTACATTGATAAATTTTGTACTTGGTATTAATTATGAACCAAATACGATATTTATTGGCTCTAATATTTTTCAACGTAACTGCATACTGCGGAATAATGCTTAAGGATTACTTGCTGCTAAGACAGAAGATTTCTATCCTGCCAACACTTTCATAAATGTTATCCTCCTAACGGAAATTACATAGAAATCATCATCATGACACGTATTATACCTGTATTAAAGACAGAGAAATATCAGATTACATCTTAAAAATGTGAGTGTTCAATCATGCTCAGTCAAGAGGTTTTCTATTAGGCCAGAAGAAATACAAAAGAAAAGACACGGGCAAGATATAGAATAAAAATATGCAAGACTGGTATTTATATATATGATGCTTCTTGCCATTACGTTGACCAATATTAGAGTCTATAAATATTGTACTTGGTTTTAGTAACGAATCTTGCTTTCTTGAAGCATCATGATTGGGACATATACATTATTTATCGAAAGGAAATTGAAACACGGGGGAGGATGGAAAGTAAACCATTATGCTTTGGTGTGGTGGAGAATATTTTGTGTTCTAAAGAAAAATATTCAGTATTAACTTTTGCTCAGAGCAAATAAATCAATAATCAAGGGCCAGTAAATGCAACAAGGGTACATGATCCCACCTACTTAAAATTATAAGGAGGAAAATGAACGCCTCGTTAGGTTAGAGATAAAAGTTCACTCTTGTAAAAAAAAACATGTACCGCATGAGTTATTTAGTAATGATTTAAGGCATTTGTTAAGTAATTTAAGGCGTCTAGACCTCAATGATGAGTCTTTGTGTGATGTTCTAGAACAACTCTACTCAGCAATGGTTTCTAATAAAGAATTTATATTTTCTTTCCAGCAGTCAAGTTTGTATTTCTAATAATTTATTGGATTAGATTTATTTATACGGTTTAAGAAATATTAAAATTGTATGCAGTTAGTCTTAATTCATCCATGCAAGCTGTTGTGCAAATGATACTGATTATCGTGTATAAATATATAGTAGGGTTAAAATTATTGAGAGAAGACTAAAAACTAGGAGAGTACTTGGCGTTACCCGGTCTTTTCAAAACCTTGTTGGAGATGGGAAACGAAACAATGTTATGCAAATAACGCAGTGTTTATTAACATTTTACTTATAGAATGTTGCTTAAATTTTAATAAAAACAGCATTGTTTTGTAAAATACTGATGTTCAACTTAGGGTCTATGAATTGAAGTTACTCACCCTCACAATTAGATTTTATACAGACCGATTCCGCGGGTGGATAGTGATGATTGCTTAAATAATACGTTGTAATAGTTTATTGATAAATGATTAGAGTTTCTACTAATATATATATATATATATATAATTCGAGAATCTTGCACCAGGAAAACTAATTTATTTAATTTCACATCTAAAAGTATAATATTTCTAATTTATTACATCTAAGAGTATAATATTTCTCTTCTATTTTATATCTAAAGTATAAATTTTCTTTCATGTGATAACACAGAATACCATATTCCATATATTTCTTACATTGTTAGACCCATCTGTAGTATCGTTTTAAGAACTCTGGGGATGAAATTGCATGCTAATTGGTCCATTTGTTAAATGTCTTTCAATGACTCACGCAACCCAACTCAGAAGAATGTGAGGAGTTAGAGTTCACTTACCAATACAAAAATTTTAGTTGAAAAATGAGAGGCTTGTTTTCTAAATGTCATCTAAATTGCTCCAACTGTTCTGAACGACCATCCCTACATGTTTTAGAGGTAGTTATTATACTTAGGGGCACATTAGAGAGATTTAACCCCATCATGTTTTATAGTTTGACAGGTTGAAACATGCGGATCAAATTTCATGTCGATCTGTTCATTTGTTATATGTATTTAAACGACTTACGCCCACCCTACCCAGAAGGGTGTAGGTTGTAATTGACTTATCTGTACAGTATTTCTAGTCGGCCAATGAGGATCTTGTGCATCAAGTTTCATTAAAATCGCCTTAGCAGTTCTGAAGTAATGTTGGAATAAATATGCATTCACGTAAGCTCACGTTTAGTTTTATTAGTATAACAATATTTAATAATAAAAATATATAAAATTTCGAAACATTCTTTGTTTCAAGTTGCAACATACAGGGTTCCCACTTAAATAAGAGCCAACCCCGTTACTTCTTGGTGTCTAGGTATAGTAAAATGGCTATGCGCTACGCAATTAGACCACTTACAGCGCCATTTGGCTGAAGACTCCGGAGTTAGCGTTCCTATCTCGAAAACCGTACAAGATAGAGGGAAAATGTCAATTACAATATTGTAGAGCGTTATCGATTTAGTACAAAAAGACATCTTGTGCACACTAATACCAAGAACAGAACGCTTAAAATGCGCATTTGCTAGTTCGCATTTTCCGAAATTGCAACGTCACAAGACATGAACAAAAGGAGAAAATGTTATTTTTTGGACAAAAAATGACCCCAATATACTTTTTACTGTGAGAACCAACCACCAACAATGCAAGACTTTTGATGACGTATTTCTAGAGAATAAACTATATGCTAAAATGCGTGCAAAGTGAAATTCAGACGAGGTCTCAAATTTGTATTGTATATGACGGAGAGCACTTTAACACCAAAAATAAGAGTAACTTGTTATAATTAATTGTTTTTTCTCTTTTAACCCGTTTTGAGACGTCTCAGTTTCGGAAATCGCGAACAATCAAATGCGCATTTTAAGCATTTTTTTGTAGTAAACCGATAATGCTCTGTAACTTTGTAATTTACATTTTACCCCTATTTTGTATCGTTTGCGAGATAAGAACATTAATTCTGGAGTTTTCCACCAGGTGGCGCTGTAAGTGGTCTCATCGCATAAGGCATAGACGTTTTACTATACCTAGACGCTACTTTCATGACTATAGCTGCCGTCGTTCTGAAGGTAGGGGATGGACCTTATTTAAGTGGGCACCCTGTATATTGCATAATATACAGTTTCAGGAGGAAAAATATACTGCATAATTTACAACTTTCGAAGGTCCACTGATACTCCGATACCACTGATACTTCCTAGCTTCTTTATATGTTATGACAAGACGAAAATAAAGATAAATTTTAATTAAGTCTTGAAAGCTAAGTAGTATTAAAATCTGTGACCATAATGTCATTGTATAGTTAGCAATAGCTAATTAAAACTGAAAGTGCTTTAATAAACTATGAATTCATGCTTCTTAACTTTCAGAAAAAGTTTAAAAAAAATGGACGTGCCAATCTCTTTAGACAATATGAAGCAAGGAAAGAAAATTCTTCCCAGTAAAAGAGTTAGTAGGTTCTTTTAGAAATTCATTGGAATCCAAATAGATCGTAAAGATACATCACGTCAAAAGATTTATTCAAAAGAACATTCTTTCAATGGCGAAAAACGTGACTAACTACCAAAGAAAGAAACGATCCAATCATTCTACCGTTCTGATTAGAGGCTGAACTGTCAATCACTTGCATCTGAAGGAAAAAAGATTATCTCGAGCGAAAGCTTCTTATATCCTTATATATAGGAATCGAGAAGCAGAATGTGGTATTAACTCTTTTGTTTCTGAAGTCTCATCACTTTTTTCTCCTTGTTTACTAAATGGAGTATGTATCAGAGACCACTGATACTTCCTTGCTTCTTTATATGTTCTGACAAGATGAAATGGCGATCTCTTGTACACGAGTACCTTCTTTGGAAACACTCGAAAATTCCATTGAAAAAGACTCGGAATTTTTTGTAACATTTTTTTTGTATGAGGAGGTGATTGAAAAAGAAAGTAACTTCAACATGAGCGATCCTTAGAAAATAAGAAAACGAAGCAACTCTGTTGGACATTTTATTTCTAATAGAAATGTAGCAGTGGAATCCAGAGTCAAATTGGTTGCAATAATCACTAAATATTGCTGTTGACTTTCAGATTCCAAGTAACATTTTCTAAAACAGCTAGAATTACGGTCTAATTAGCATCTCTTGAGTTCCTAAATTTGGAGACTATATTATTTCTAATCGAAATGTAGTAATGGAATCTAGTGTCAAATTCGTCGCAATAATCACTAAATATTGCTGTTTACTCTAAGATTCCAAGTAACATTTTCTATAACAGTGAGAATTATGATCTAGTTAGCATCTCTTGAGTTACTAAATTTGGAGACTATTATTTCTTATAGAAATGTAGCAATGGTATGGAGAAATGATAAGAGTACAAATAAAGTCACATTATAGGTATATAAAATTTACCAGGTAAAAAAATTGTAAACATTGATTTAAAAAAATAATCAGTTTTTTTAAAGCATTTGGATATAATTGACTCATGTGGTTTCTGCAATAAAAGATTCAGTTAGTCGCAATCATCACTAAATATTGCTATGTTCTTTAAGTTGCCTAGCGAAATTTTCTATAGCAGTTAAAACTACGACCTCTTTCGTTTCTAAATAATGTTATACAGAGAAAATATTTATTAAAAAAGTGCCATGCGACTGTGTTTTTCTAGGAATATCCAATTTAATTAAAATATTGAGTTAGAAATATTCAAAATAAAAAAAAAATGCTACGAACACCCCTTTTTCCACTTGCATGAAGAGTAAATGAACTGAATAAAAATTGAAAAATACGGGCTTTAAAGGCTTACGATATAATCCTTTTTTATATTCTGAAAAAAAATTTGAACCCCCCAGAAAACGGAACATTCATGATCATTTGTTTATATTTACCTTCATTCCTTTTACAAGGAGGATTTGAGGATGCTTGCTTAGAATGTGT
The DNA here is from genome assembly GCA_013235015.1 of Araneus ventricosus. NCBI lineage: Eukaryota > Metazoa > Arthropoda > Arachnida > Araneae > Araneidae > Araneus > Araneus ventricosus. Next base: position 215,307 of record BGPR01000922.1, read on the forward strand.
TAATCAGTTTTCTCGATGGCTGATATTAATTACAACTCAAGTGTTGGAGGACTCGCTAGATAAACTGAATAATGAGGACTAATTTTGGAGCGCACACTAGTTTTTAAGCTGTTTATTCGTAATATTAAGTAATGAGGCTCAACACAACAGGCTGAGTCACTTTTTATGATTACCTTAATTTCTCTTCTGAAGAACACAAAAAACCATTTCTTAGCTCATTTATAAGAAACATGATGCTTTGCATCATCTATAAAAATATTATGAAAATAGATTTTCAATCTACTACTTATTTTTATACATTAACTACAAAAATTATTTTGCTACTTTATAATGAAGAGTGAACAAATATGGTATGAACGCTCGTCTAATAAAGAATTGGTGTTCTTTTAACTGGCAAAACTTAGTCATTTCTCGAGAAGAAGGGAATATCTGAGTGGGTAGGAGGATTCTGGTAATTAAATAATACTAGGATTCCTAGTTTTCGTTTATTTCTCAGTGGTTTCAATTCATTTCTAAGGACATGAACTCACTCAAACTAAAAACTAGATGTTCGGTTTCTTTATGTAAAGTATGCAAACAAACTATTTTATAAAAATTCTCCATCAGAGTTTATCGAATATTTTCTTAAAGCGTTGCACAGTAGTATTTTCATGTCTTTAAAATCACCTATATGAAATACAACTTCTACGAATGTCAAATTTGGTCTCAAACAAAATTAAAATGTATTGAAATTTCATATTGAAATGATGAAGCCTGAAATATTTCAGGAAGATATTACCCATAATATAATACCGCAACTATCAACCTGTTTTCGTTTGATACAGCATTCTTTTTCTGGAATCTTCAGTGGTAAAAGATCTGTTCTTATTCGTCCATCGACTTGATCTTTATCAAAAAGCCCAAGAGCTTTTGTTATATAGATGTCTTCTATAAAAGAATTGTATAAAAGAAAAGGTTTTGTTATATAGACGTTCGCCATAAAATAGGATTTCAGCATTGTTGGTATAAGCTGAATGCCCAGAAACTACAGCAAATATTTTTTCATGTAATCTCGATTCGTTCCATTCACGACTCTCCGCATAGCCTCTGTAGGAGTCAGATGAGTTCTAGTGACGGCGTTGCGGTGTGGTATTAAGATGCTATAATAACAAAAGACTTGGTTGTTAACCTTTGCTTTCCGTTTCTGATGTTCATATAATCACATATTCAACCGTGCTGGATTGAAGCCTCATGTGGCATCTAAATATTGGTTTGAGGTGCAACATGCAGATGACAGAATGAGAGTTAAATGAAACATGGAGACTGAATGCGTTCCTTATGCACATTAAATCTGCTAAACTGACCAAACACCTAACAAACATTTAATTTTATATCATGACTTGACGAGACAAGTAGATTTACATTAACCGAGGCAATGACAATGAGATTTTAATTAACCGAGTTCACTTCGACCAATGCTATCAATCCTTACTTAGGTATCCCTCTCCGATCCTGAGTTTCAGCATCTGACCGCGGTTCAAAATTACGAGGTCCGTCTCAAAATAGCCCTCGTGTTGCTTCAAAACGGTACGTTAATATAACTAAACTAAACTAAACCGATCCTGAGTTTTTCTGTTTTCATCATTGTTATGATTATTTTAAAATAAAATTATCAGGTTCAGATTTTCCTCTTAACGAAACCATAAATTCTATTGATGTTTTAAAAATATAGAAGACAGTACGACTCTAGATGTGTTTCATTTTGACAGAAACCAACCGAATCTCCAAAAGACTTCTAATTTTGTTTCTACCCCATTACAGCCATTATCCCACTTCGGTATAGGTAATAAATCAATGGTTACATCTGAAACACCCGTAACATAGAAGTCATGGAATACAATAGCGACTAGATGTCTATTCATTGGACAACCATATTAATTCGGTTTTCGGAATAGATAGAGATCTATTGAGAAACACGTGTCAGTCATCGATAGAGTGGGATTCGGCAATTATAAGGGCTGTGAGTTCTGAGATGACCTAGGCTAATTATGAATTGCGTCACTCTAGTTTATTAAGTCAGAATGGCATCCGTCTAGAGGGCATAGAATTAAACGGAAATCCATTTCTAACCAAAACAAAGAGTAGAGGGCATAAGCTTTAATTATATTCCTGTGAATCTTTCACTCGATTTTTTTATTTGAATGCAAATCATAATTTCTTTTGAATGACGAAATCCATTAAATCAATTAAATCCATTTATTAAATCAGAATGCCATTCGTCTCGAGGACATGAATTAAATGGATATCCATTTGTAATCAAAACAAAGAATTTGGAGCATAAAATTTAATTACATTCATGTGAATCTTTTACTGGATTTTTCTTATTTGAATCTAAATCACAATTAAATTAAATCCCTTTATTAAATCGGAAAGGTATTCGTTTAGAGGACATAGAATTCAATTGAAATCCGTATCTAACCAAAACGAAGAGCCTAGACCATAAACTTGAATCACATTCCCTTGAATCGCATACTCGATTTGATTTATTCGAATAATAATTTCTTTTGAATGACGAAAGCCTTTCATTTAAATGAAAAGCCTATGTTTCTAACTGAAACAGTACGATAGCTCTGAGGACAAAGAATTCTCTCAAGCATGTCTTTTTATCACCTTTCCGGATGATTTTCACTTCACCACAATCTTTAAAACACAAGAAGAAACGAAAGAGCTCAAGTTATATATAAACCAGGAGAAAACATGTTGTCACGTTTTAGAAAAAAGTTTAGTATAATATAACGGAGAATCATGGCGAAATTTTTGTATTCGTTGTATCTTTCACAACTTTTTTATGAGACCATTTAAAATGTATCGTTTTGGGTTTCTAGCCTTTTTTAAATGATAGTTACTTGTCTCAGGGCTAAAGTAGAAATATAGTTAAAGAAATGTTGATTTCAGCATTAGTTTCTTGCAATTACAGATTCTTAGATTTACCTTTTAGCTTTCCTTTTCTTTAATGAATATATTAAATTGTTGTTGAATTATATTCTACCGATTATATTGTGAGGGGTTTAAATGGTTCAAAATCATGAGCACATTTTTAAGAACTGAAATTAGACTAAAAGCATTAAATGCAATTTTATGCAAACATTTTTTCAAAATATATTAACGATTAAGCAGTTTTCGCTCAGACTTTGTTTGAGGTAGAAACTGAACATCTAATCATTTATTTTACAGTACTTATAGTTCGAAAAAAATTTATTGCTCGCAATCTATAAATGTTAAAATTATATAAAATATTTTCATTTAGAAATGTATTTTCTATAAATACATATAAATTGTATTTGCGTTAGGGGGTCGTCTTCATATTTATATTTAGATTATCTTCAAATTTTCCAATTCCAGTCATTATTGTTTCTTCTTTTAAACGATACTAAACATCTTAACGACTAAACTACTCTCTCTGAATATAAAAGTTTGGGTAATTGAACGCAAAACAACAAGAAAAAAGATTTAGAGGTTTGGACATTCTTATAAGAATTTCTTTTGCTGTGCTTTCGATACTTGATCCGACAATTTTACACTGCACCTTTTAACTGTTCGTAAACAGATGTGCATCAAAAGATGTAAATAAAAACATTTGTCAAAATATGAATCCTAAAATTGTATATTTTTATTATCATGGCCATTTATGGAAATAAAATTAAGAAAAACAAACAAAAAATTAATATTAACAAAAGCTCTTTATATTCATCTACTTGTAACCTCCAATAAAACTTGGATATAGTAATTTGAATTTCGCCACTTAAGTGTCGATATGTAAAACCAGATTTATAAAACCTGATGAAATGACATTTCATTATATCTTTCTTTGTATGGTGTCCAGATATAAAAATAAATTTAAGAAAAACAGTTTCTAGGAACATACTTTTATTTGTGTAATAAAAAGTATTTCTTTATTTTCTAATTTAGAGTCTTTAATTTAATATTCATTATTATAAATATTATGGAATCTTGTTGTGAATTTTTTCTCAAATTCACTACCAGATGGCTCCACTTGTATGAAATTAAAAAGTAATTAAATTAATCTATAAACTTATAACTGAGCTTTGAAAATATTAATATCTTGTATTGTCATCTAGAAAACACAAGTACACAAAGTTTAAAAACTCGAGCACCTCTGGAAGTGAGTGAAAACTTATTACAAAATTTCATCTTTGAAAACATGAAACAAGTTAAGTTAAATGGAAGTGTATAATAATCGGATATCTTGAAAAAAACTAACTAATTAATTTTAAAAAATATAAATATTATCAGAATTGTTTTTAAGTAACAGAAAGGTGATAATAAGGCAGATTTTTTTAAAAAATCCCTTATGAATGAAATATTATTTTCAAATTCGAGTTTTACCGAACTAAAATTAAAATCAGTTGCGAAAAGTTTCGAAACGTCATTTATATATATATATATATATATATATTCATATGCTTTTTTTACTAAAAAGGAGCTCAAATAAGAAAATTGGTTAATACATTTGTAAATTTTTATTTCATTTTTAAAGTTTGTCCTATATCAAACTGTAAAGGCAGTATTAAATTCATTCATAGATTTATTATTTTACATTGTTCGTTCATATTTTTATTTAAAAATGCTTTAAAAATTGCATTCATTCGTATTTGTTGAAACCAACTTTCAAAAAATCATTTTTTATTTCAGTTTATAAATCAAGAATTTCCCAAAACCCTTTTTGCAATCTTAACCAATTCCCCTCTTTCCTTCTTACATTAAAAAAATCTCATTCGAATCAGGGGCCTCGCCCCCATCGAGGCAAAAAATATTTTGTAGGGGACATTTTTTTCGAGAAGAAAATTTTGCGATTATTCCTCCTATTGGCAACTTTTCTTTATTTCGCCAGAGGAATTACTCGAGACCATTTATCCAAAGGCGCTTCACTACAACGGGCTTTATTCTGATTTTGAGCAAAAAATTTTATTTTCTAATAATTTTAAATATTTTAAAAGTCAAAGTATGATTAGGGCTAGTAACTAGGCAGTCTATCGGTTATGTAAATATGCATGTAAATCATTTAAAAAATATTCATATAAAGACAATCAGTGAGAAAATCCTAAATTTTGTGTGTAATAGACGATACTTATATTACGAAAGCTGTCACACAAAATCATATTTTGAAAAGGTGGTGATTATAAAGCATTAATCAGAGAACAGGTAACTTTTCCCCTCAATTATTTTATTAGGTAGGTATTTACGAGGAACGTTCCGAAAGTAAGTTTCGTCATGCGATTTCACAAAAAAGCTTTATTACAATCCGAAACATACAATGGCATAACAGAATACAAACTTTCGGCTATTTTTAAACATATTCGCCACCGACATTGATACATTTGCCGTACCGTGAAATCAATTTCAAGAAATCTTCGTGGTGAGAATCGGTGTCCAGAGACCGAAGGAAATTCTTCACAGCCTTCCCCACCTCTTCATTGCTTCGGAAGTGACGTGCCGATAATCCCGACTTCAATACCGGAAAAAGTTGAAAGTCTGATAGACCAAGATCGGGGCTGTAGGCCAGGTGATCCTATCTCTCCCCTCTCAGAGCAATGAATGCGTTCTTTTGTGTCCCTTGCTTGTGTCCCTTTGGGTTTTGCATTATCGTCCTAGAACAAAACCCCTCGAGGCCTATTGCCATTCTTGCAGTATTGTGATTAGCGTGAGGTTCTTGGGCATCCATCTTCACCTTTTTCGTGCATTGAAGTCAGCTCTATCAGGACGTCACTTCCGAAGCAATGAAGAGGTGCACCAAGCTGTGTAGAACTTCCTTCGCTCGCTGGGCACCGATTTTTACCAGGATGCTTTCTTGAAACTGATTTCACGGTACAACAAATGTCTGAATGTCAGTGGCGAATACGTGGAAAAATAGCCAAAGTTTTGCATTTGGTTATGTCATTGTATGGTTGGGGTTGTGATAAACCTTCCTTGTGTGAAAAAGCATGACGAAACTTACTTTCGGAACATCCCTCGAATTTTAAGTTCTAGGTCCTCAAAGTCGTAGTTAAGGTTCTGATAGGGAGTCAAATCACTCTAGCCTAGGGCACTAAAATTTGTTAAGGAGGCTTTGTGTATACAATATGTATTTATTGAAAACAAGACCAAAGAGACTAAAACGAATTTATGATTTTGTTTCAGGGAACTGTTTTCAGTCATTGATAGGCTCAAAAACGAAATTGAACGACGTTTTTTGAATGATAATAAAATAATAATGTTAGGCATTAAAGCTTTGGTACCACAGTCACCATCATTTTTGAAGATAGAAGATATCGTTGCTTTTGGTAGATTGTACTGCAGCAAATCACAAGATCTGAAAATCGAACTGGAGAATATGCGTCGTGTTTTTACCAGGAAGCAAGATGTATCTAAACCGCAAACATTATTGCAACTGCAACGGTACATTTCTCGATTTTCTGACGCATTTTACTAAACGAATAGTTTAATAAAAATTGCATGCACTCTACCAGTGTCAACATGTGCATGCGAAAGAAGTTTTAGCACATTGCGAATTGTTAAAAATTATATGCGCACTACTATGATTCAGAATAAGCTTCTAAGCCTCATGATCTTAGGAGTGTATAGTAGCAGGTCAAGGAAATCAGATTTGCATCATATAGTAGAAAAGTTTACTAAATTGTATCCAAAACGCCGAATTCAGCTGCATTGATGTCATTAAGGCCAATATCACTATGAACTGGTTTTTCATATTTTCCAATAAAACGTAACAAGTTTGCCCATTTGTGATTATGTCTGTTCTGTAGTACCATATTTATTTATTATAATTTAAAAGTCCTGTTTTGTTCTTTTATAATGTGAAATGTACCATTGGATATCTAGGAATGGACGCAAAACTACGCTATCTATTTCTAAATATTTAAATTAAATGCTTTTTTCACGGCTAACCCCTTCAGTCGGAATTCAGAAATAATGGGGTTAGAATTTTTATCCTTTGGCGTACTGTTTACTACTTCAAAGGTTAAAGCATAGATGAAATTTCAAGCCTGTAGATTAAAAATTTAGAAAATTACCCTATGCCCGGCATCCGGACAATACCGGATATTTCAACTAAAAAAGCCAAAACATCACACAAATTTAATTTTAAAATGGTTGTCAAAGGATAATAAAATATTGTGGAAGCCTATTAAATGGTAAAAAAAGGATTAAAAACAAGAAATTACTTGAAAAACAAAATTCACCACCAAGCTCCATTTTGGGAAGAACAATAATGTTCTCGTTTTTTTTCGGAAAAACTAAAAAAATAAAATGATTCCATGCCCGAAACGAAAAATTCTTGCAATGATTATTTTTCTAAGAAAATCGAGAATCAAATAAAAAAAAACAGCATGTAGTTTCGTCAATTATTGAATTAATAGGAGCTGTTCAAAGTTGATGTCCGGTCTGAAGGGGTTAAATATGGACGAGTTTGCTGTTATGTTTATTTGCATTAAAGTAGGACTTCCGCCACAATCACAGACTTCCGGTGATAGTGCTAAGTCAATGGGATCTTCAAAATTTAAACACTCTGTTTGAAGATGTTAATTTAAGTTTAAAGTAGAGTTTTCTAATGTTATGGCTTAAGTATACTTTCAAAATATTAAATGTCATGTTCCTATTGCTGTAGCTCTACATGTTTACTTAAAATAAGAGCCTAATTTTGTGAAAAGGCTATCATAATTGTTCGCTATTGCTTTTGTGGTGACTTCTACGGTTTGTTTGGCCGTTAAATTTTTAACCATACGATTTAGACAATCACTGGTGGTTAAATTTTTAACCAAAAGATTTAGCTAATTACAATCGTTCCATTTGGATTTTAGTCGTTTTAAGAGTTTTTCTTAACCGATTTAAATAATAAGGATTGCACAAACTCAAAGAACACAGAATTTAAAACTTTTTGTTCGAAAAAAAGAACTGATTCGAGCTTGATACAGTATTCAACTGGCGATTGCTTAAATCGGAGGGTTACAGGAAAACGGTCTCTGTGAATCCAAAATAAACAAACCAGAAAACTCATCCATATCGCACATGTAAAACCCTTGTGATGAATATAGAAAAAAAATGTTAAAAATTTGTTTAAAAAAGTTGCTGAGATATACATATAACGCATGTTATCGTAATGTAATTCAAAGATTTATAATTTGGCCGTTGGAACCTATTTCCGTATTTTGTTTGAGCCTGAGTTAAATTTAAAACCCTTAAAATTAGGTGATTTGAGGCTAATGTCAGTGGTGGTGAGTAATTTTTTCCTTTGAAATGCGTACAACCATACTAATAATCTAAATAGATAAAAAAATTCTCTACAGATTTTGACAATATTTTTGTATCCCGTTCTTGCAACGTGCTATTCAAATAGTAGCTAACTAAAGATCTGGAGAAAATTTGAGAAGGTTAAGACTACACTTTATGACTTATTTGAAGGTTGCGACTTATTTTTCTTCGAGCTTTAATAGTTTTACAGATACTGGCTCTCAAAAATAAATGTCCAATAATTTACGACCATATTGACCACCGTAATGGCTGGTTACCTATCTCAAAAAAACTTTTAAAAAAGCACTTTCATTTTTAAAAAAATTAGTTGTAACATTATTATTTTCGTTTTAAATTTTTGAAATGGGTCCAATAATTTATGACCACCCTATATTAATACCTAATTATTAATCTAATTCTAAAGTATAACCTAAAGACCTACTTTATCTTCTGTTTCATTTTAGTGATAATTTTCTCCCAGATAACCAAATGTTGAGAACCTCCCCCCCCCCTAAAAAAAGAGAGAAAATAGTGGTACTTCGAACACTTTAGAATTTCATAGTATATCTCCGGAAGTACTGAACGGAAATGGTTGAGATTTTTAAGAAAAGGTACGAATTATTCTAATCGATTGATTATATCTAGAGATATGTTGAAAAAACAGCGACATTCATTTAAAATTAGGCGAGCTAAATTTCAAAAACACATAATTTATCAGCCACTTCACTTAAATGCCAAAGTTTTAAGGGTAATAGAGCTAATTTAACCTAGAGAATTTGAGTTTGTATTCTAAATTAGGTACAACCATTTGAAAAGTTTGAGTTAGAGTAAATTTTAATATAAAGATGGACCCTTTTAGATACAAACATTTCATAAGCTTGTAGAGAAAATTGGTTTCAATATATGATAATTAATTCCTGAGAAACGAGTAAAGTTCAGATACTTTTTTAACAGACTGTACAATAAGTGAGCCTTTCTGCACATTTTTGTGAAATTTCCCAATGCAATATTATTGTAAAGTCCGAATGAAAAAATTGAAACATCTTTTAATTTTTAAAAGTAGATGACACAATAATTTCAACACTAAATCTTCTTATAAAATTTATTATATTGATATACAAAGTTTATACTCTAAAATATCAGTTCAGTTTTGTTTGAAATCTTCGTTTCAACTGATTTCGGTATTTACCGTCTTGAACATTTCATGTCTTGAAACCAATTCGAATAATTTATTAGGAGATTTACGACTTCTCTGAGAATTTTTAATGTATAAATACTATGTGCTATTCTAGTTCTTAGAAGTCACTGCAATAACACAAATTTAAGTTTCCAATAAATTTCAAATAATTCTAAAGGACTATAAATATGGTTATAAAGAACACAAGAATCAATAGGCTGGATTTTCATAATGTCTAAATGTTAAATTTCTGCTACCTTAATAGTGCATTTTCAGAATTATCGTTTTTTAATGCCCCTAACAAGATATTTCTGAGCTCTTTCGTGAATTTTTGTTGTGAAGTAAACGATATTCATAGAAATTTTCCATCTCTGAATAATTTTTGTGCTCCTTTCGTTAATAATAAAGACGTATTTTATAAGAGTTTCATTATCACAATAGAATTCCCGCTGAAAGTTAATATTTTTATCTGCAATGATTGAACTTAAAAATGGCTATTTTGCTATTATTTTATACTTTCAAAACAATATAAAAATACTATTGAAATGAGATGCTAATTTTCTGTTAAAAGAATTGAAAATGGACCGCAGTTCTAAACAATTTTCCGGTTAATAGGATACAAAAGTGATAAAAAAAAGGCAAAAGGAATCAACGATTATTGTAATAACAAGAAACAAAAAGATTAAATGCAAATATTAGCCCCAACTTCCTTTTCACAAAACTGTCATCATATATATGACAGGATGTTAAATACGCCTACGTTAATGACCTCACTCAGTATGGTCTGAATCATCATCCGCTATGTTAGAAGAGAACATTTGATTTTTTTCCATTGCGATTTCAAGAAAGAAGGGTTTTCACTGTTCATGGGCCAGTTCGTGAAAGGCTCATTCGATTCTCGCGCTATTAACGTTTCATCAACATCTATAAAAAATGTCGCCTTTTATTTATGGTACATGAGAAATTACGCTGGATATTCTCCGCAAAGCTCTACGTTAACTATATCAACATTTTCTATATATATAAAAGAGAAAGTCATTTAATGATTCATCAACGAATCTCCCAAACCGTCTTCGAAATTCAATCTTGTTTTAGAGTAAAAATGGATAATTTCTGAGTATATTAAAGAACAGCAATTCGACTGTCTCTTATTTGTGCTGACGATAGATTGATAGGAATACTCTCTACATAGAACTAGCTGATACCCGAGACTTCGTTGGCGTAGAATAAGTATTGGATATCTTTATAAAAATATTTTATAAACAAAATCTTTTTATCGTCTGAAACGTTTAATTAAAATGAAAACATAAAGTGAACCAAATGATTTTTAAAACCCCCCGAAAGTTAATTTTCCCAGTAAGTTATTAATAATCTTTTAAGATTAATATGAAATTTAATTAAACATTTTAGTGTTTCAGTTTGATTTATATAGACAATCACTCGACGGAATTCCAACACAAAAATTTATGTGCCTTTATTTTTATTTCAAATGAGAAAGTCTATTCTACGAAATATTTTTAGGGCTTCGTAGTTTTTGAAAACTATCCCAAACGATTTTTTGAAACAGCAGAAAGCTAATTCTTTCAAAGTTATTAATAATCTCTTAAGAATGTTTGTTTGCTTGATTTGGCTTAACCCCTTAAATTACAACAACATGTCTGACACGTGCATCGAACTACAGAATTTTTTCTATTTAAATCCGCAATTAAGTCAACGTAATAATTAATTTTCAATACAAAAGTCACTTGGACACGCTTAAATGTCTTAAGTATCTCTTACCGTCTTAAATAGATTGAAATAATTAAAAATATCCCAAATGGGTGGTGTCGTCTAATTAGGAGATTAAATAAAATCATAATTTTAACTAAATTTTTAATCTTAAGAATTATACAAAATTAATTCATACGAATGAAACAAAAAAAAATTTAATCTGTATTCACCATTAAAATGAGAAAGTATTCATAAAAGAATAGAAAGAAAAGAAGAAATTCGGGTTCGCGAAAACAATTTCGGAGATGTTATTGTTCCATGTCAGCCATGTTTTTAGAAAGACAAGCCAGGAATCCAGATCAAGCTATTACTGTGACGAACTGACAGCGCTATCAAAAGCGTGCGCGAACGACATTTAATTTTATATGTTGTAAATCTAGCATTTTATTTTTTCACTGTAAGAATATCGTCTGAGATGTGAGAATAAGAGTTTGTGTTTTACTATTTACAGCGGGATTTTCATAATCAGAATATGCTTAACTGTCTTTTCTGTAAACTATGTACAAAATATATGATGTTTATATTATTAGTTGCAATTGAGTCTTCTTTCTTGAGTAGGAATTCCGGTTCTGGAGTTGAGTTTTTACATCGGAATCCCAACAACTAAAAAGTCCGTTATTTTTTTTAAGTTTCAGATATTTTCTTGAGAATACAAATATATACAAAGACAGCACACCTACTTAGAAATAACACTGCTCTGCATGAAAATCGGCCCCTACACCATTCCTGCAAATTCTTATGTAAAATGACCCCCTTAATCCGAATATGATCCCCATTTTCCCCCATCTCCCACTGTTTTCTCGGGACGCCCCCCCCCCATCACTGTCCGGTAATTTTATGGCCATGAATTTGATTTGGAGGGGGAGAACATTTATTTAACCCGTTAAATGTCTTCTGAGGGGCTACAGAGGTGAAAAGTTCTAAAATATGAATTTTTAGCAAGAGGGGAGATTTGGGAGGTATTTGTCCCCTTAAATTTGAAAAAAATCAATAAAAATGACCAGTTTTTCTGTTTTGTTTTCGCAATTTTTTCACTTATTTTTTACATATTCCAGCTTCCAGACCCCCCCCCCTTTACTCACCCAAACACCCTAAATAATAAAAATATATAGCAACAATTTTGGCTGAAAGCGGGTGAGAGGGAGAGGTCCCGAAGAAAGTTTGGAAGATTCACTGTACAACGTTGCCGCTCTTTATTCTTATCACTGTTCTGTAATTTTATGGCTATGAATTTGATTTGGAAGGGGGGAAGGATTATTTTAACACTTAAATTTAAAAATAAAAATATAATATATAATAAATAAAATTAATATATAAAAATAAAGTTTGGAAGATTCACTGTACAACGTTGTCGTTTTTGCACATCAAACTCGAATTAATCAAACAGTTTGTGAAAGCAATGGATAAGACAGGTGATGGATTTAACTTTTTGAAAACTAAATTTCCTCGTCTTGGTGAGGCTAAAATTAAGGAAGGGATTTTCGTGGGCCCCCAGATTAGACAACTTTTTAAAGATTCAACGTTTATGAAACACCTGAATCGCAAAGAAAAAGAGCATGGCTTGCTTGCATTCAAAAATGCGAGCATGTTGGCAGAATACTGCTGGTCATTGGTACAAAAAACTTCTACTTCATGGTACAAGAGGAAAGCAAGCACCAGATGAAGGTACTATATTATAAATTACGTTTATTATATTTTATATTATATTACCTATTATTATTTATTATATATTATATCTTTATTTTTAACCCGCATTTTACCATCGTCCTATATATAGGATAGCTGAGATTTGTCGAATTTTCTTAGCCTATATCGCGCTTTTTATTTATGTTCCGCTTCTAAAATATATTTTAAGATTGATATGTGTTATTCATTATCTTTTTAAGTTCAATTTTGATCATTTTAAATTTTTTTAAGAATTTTGAATTTGGCTAATTTTTGCTACTTTATTTGACATGAATTATATTTTTCTTTTAAATAATTATGAGGAAAAAAATACAAATTTTTTTTCCGATTTATTCATAACAAGTCTTGGATATTATTTCTGAGTAAAATTTGCAAACTGGTTTTACAAAGGTTTTAGGTGCCGTCCTATATATAGGACGATAGTAAATTCCCCTACTATGCACACCCATACAAAGGTGTTTGAAATTTCGGGAAAAGGTATTAGAATATCTATCTTTTACTAATTGCGAAACTCAATAACATCTCATTTGCTTGGAACGTGAACCTGGAGGTGTGTCTTGAGTTATATATTTGTGCTTTTTCTTTGTTTGAGAGTTTTAGTCACGTGCTGACGCTATGTTTGTAGGGAAAAGAATACTGCTGTTTGAGGTGTGATATGATTTCACATCCGTTCCTTCCAGAACAGTATTGGAAATGAGTCGGAGATTTTTAACTGAAGAAGCTTTTGAGTATTTAACCTTCTCATAGCGAACGAGGTAGACCTGGGCCGTCTAAAAATTTGCCCTTAACAGCGAGGAAGGTCGATCTGAGGTGGTTGGTTTCTTTTGAGGGAATGTGATCTGAAATCGCATAGGAGATAAGGGGGTCAAATTATGCTTGCCAACCACAGCCAATTTCCGAGTGCTTTAAGGGAAAGTTAAAGCAGGGGGGTGGGGTGGAGTGGAAAATAACCACCCTGGTTAGGAAAGTACAGTTCATGTCATTTCCTCCCAAAAATTCCCGGTTTTAAAGGAGCTAAAAGAAAAAAGTCTCTTCGGAATTAAAGAGTTAATTTCATTGGCCGATGAATATGATGATGATAATGATTTTTAAATGATAATATTACCACTTGATCCAGAAATTGTCATTGATGATGAAGAAATTGATGTTGCCTTCACCAGCAGTGAACACGGTCACGTTGCTTTTGATGAAAAGATTCAAATATTCAAGAAGAAACAGATGGAACAATTGAAATTATAAAGGAAAAGGATGCTGCTGAATATATTTTAATCCCTTCATGGACTAATTTTGCACCGAAATTTCTATCAGCTCCTGAGTTATTTTACGGATATGATTTTAGGAAAATCACCTTGGAACTTCTCGAGATGATGGCTGAAAATATGATTGACCAGCTATGGTAGAAGGTAACAAGCATGCTTGACAGAAAAATAGTCATGTTTTTTCGTCTAAATTCGATGAACTGAAACAAGTTTTGGGTATAATTTTCTATAGCGGATATCATATTTTACCCAAAGAAAAAAAAGTACTGGGGAAATACTTCTGATATTGGAACAACGCTTGTTAATCAAACAATGTCAAGAAAGCGATACTTAGATATTAAGAGGTATTTATGCTTCAATCAGAATACTGCTATTGTTTCAGATCGCTATTAGAAAGTACGCCAAATTTACAAATTGTTGAATAAAGTTTCACAACGGTTTGGTGTATTTTCTGAACATTTAAGTAATGATGAAAGAATAGTCCGCTATTTTGAAAGACATGGATGCAAAATGTACATGAAAGGAAAACCCATAATATTTGGATACAATCTATATCTTTCTCGTATTATGCCATATCAGGCAGTAAACCAATTCTAAAAACAGTTGTGGCATGACTATGAAAAGAAAGAAAGAGAAGCCCAAACAGTCGTTGAAAATTGAATGTCTGTTGTTGAAACTCAAACTTTTTAGTGTGTGTGATCTTTTTGGTCCTTCAGAAGCAAGCGTTCCTTTGCTACGGGAACAATTAATGAGAATAGAATGACAAAATGCCCTTTAATAAAATTACAGCTGTTCGATGGATTGACAATTGAGTTGTATCATTGGCCACCAATTTTGAAGACAAAAGAGGCTTTAAAAAAAGAAAGAAGAATGAAGGGTGGAAAGCAGAAAGTAGATATACTGTATGTTGTTTCGTATAATTTATACAAAAATGGTGTAGATTTGTTGGAAAATCTCATGAAAACATATTTTTCATCCACGCAAGGAAAAAAGTGGTATTGACCATTATTCAAATATGCATTTGAAACATGACATGCTGCACTGGTTTAGAAACATTAAAAACTTTTTGATCCAGAAAACGCTGTAGAATTCCTCAAATTTGCTCAACATATTACAATAGCTTACTTGTGATTGTGTGTACCTCAAAATGTTGCAAGAATGAGTTTGGGCATTCAAAAAAAATCCAGATTATTTCGAATTTCAAAGTGAACCTTTTCTAATAAATGGAAAACAACGCCATTGACAGCTTGAAAACTGTACAAGAAAACCCTTAACCATTGCCAAAAATGTAATTTAGGATTTTGCTTTGATTGTTTGCTACCATTTCATGTAAACCAAGATGCTTGACTGAAAAGTATGTAGTGGTGGATTTTACCATAGTCCTATATATAGAACAGCTTGTAAAAAGACAACCGATAAAGTTTTTTAACTTTATACTTTTCCTTGATGTATCATTAGCCTGTGATAGAATTTTTTTGGAAAAATATGAATTTTTTCTTAATGTGGTAAAATATGGGTTAAATTTAAGTGTTAAAATAATTCTTTCCCCCCGCCAAATCAAATTCATGGCCATAAAATTACAAAACAGTGATAAAAATAAAGAGCGGCAAAGTTGTACAGTGAATCTTCCAAACTTTCTCGTGAGGGCTTCGGGAACTCTCCCCCTCACACGCTTTTAGCCAAAATTGTTGCTATATATTTTTATTGTTTGGGGTGTTTGGGTGAGGAAAAGGGGAGGGGGCTGGAAGCTGGAATATGTAGAAAATAAGAAAATAAATATACCAGAAAAACCGGTCATTTGTATTGATTTTTTTTAAATTTAAGGGGACAAATCCCTGCCAAATCTCCCCCCTTGCTGCAAATGTTCATATTTTAGAACTTTTCACCTCTGTAGTCCCTCAGAAGACATTTAAAGGTTAAAATAATCGTTTTCTCCTCCAAACCAAACTTTATATAAATTACTCAAACAGTAGACAAAAGTGTCCTGAGAAAATGGTGGGTGATGGGGAAATAAAATATTTCGATTTAGGAGGTCATTTTACATAAGAATCATAAGGAATGGTATCAGGGCTCGAAAAAAATTTTTTTTGCAGAGCAGTGTAATTCACAAAAGATTTATAAAATCACATCTCAAAATATCGATAGGAATAACTTTCAAAACGCAACTCGCCATCATCACTTCTCAGTTAATAATGTTTCTTTTCTTTTTATCGGTGAAAGAGCTCTTCTGCGCATGCTCCAAAAGAAGCTGCAGACGATGAAAATAAAAACATTGTTGGAAATTGTGTTTGAAAAAATATTCAAAAATTAATTAAAATTAAACAGAATGTCGCATGGAAATGCAATTGGTGTCATTGAAAAGCTAATTTTTTAAAATCTTTAAGATGATGTAAAAATGGTTTTTGCTCCGAAGCTATAGTAGGAAAACGTTAAAATTTACGGTAATTTTTAATTAATTGAAATTCTGATTAAAATTTCAAAAAATCCTTTCTTAGAGAGAACCTACTACCCAAGAAGCAACCGACTGCCAAAGTTCAAGTTTCTAGTCCTAGTGGTTTGGGAGATTCGGTGGTAAATCAGTGAATGACTTTCTCTTTTATATATATATATATAGATAATAGTTCGCCCAAAATCTAAATAGTACATAGTAATGTAAAATATTGTTGTTAAATCATTATAATATTGTTTCCATTGTTTCTACGATATTCTATCATATTTGAGTGCTTCTGATTAATTACTTGCCTTCTGACCTGAAAGAAAGTTCTCTTTAAACAAGGCTTACATTAACTAGCAAATTAGCCTATTTTTAAGCAAAATTTTATAGATCAGATGCATAATACATATTTCAAATTTGATGATGATAAATGAGATGGCAAGAATAAAACAGCGGACTTACTTGGCTTTTATCTTTAGATCGGATTGAAAAAGCTAATAATCGCGAAACGCATTGTTTTGTGACTGAGTGATTATGAAGAATATGGTAACGTACCCTAAATAGATGATTAATTTACTGAAAAATGTCACAAAGAAGGGATAAGGAGCTATCAAATAAATAATGTCAGCTAATAAATGAAGCTATACCAACTATATTGTGTAAAAGCTATATAACCTTATTTTTATTTGAATAATACGAATTCAGACAGCATGTTTTCTAATCACACGGAAAAGCTCATTCGTTATTTATAAAACGATAAATTATTTTATGATTACAAAAATTTAAAATATTATGTCGCATGAAATTGAAATTAAAATATTTCTTTTCATTCAAGGCTTAGTTACTTACAGTACTTACACTAATATAAAAATCCCAGCATGGAATACATCTGCTGCAGGAAAAATATTAATGATTTCTTAATCTAACGAAGTAAAGTAATGTTTCACAATGATACTTTATAAAGGGCAAAAGAACATTTCAAAAATCGAGACACGATCCAAATGGGTCCAATTGGTCTATCATTAAGCAAACGGGGGAAAAAAGAAGGCTGAATAAGGTAATTGGTATCGTAGTGCCATGTTCAGTATCCCGACGTTCTCCCCAAACTATGCCAAAATCACGGACATAATGACTTCTAAAAGTTATTTCGAAAAAGATTTTCTGTAGTTTGATTGGAGGAGGATCGATGAAAGTAATATTGTGCTATGCAATAAAAGGAGAAGTTCCTATGGCTCTGGGACTTCACGTGTTATGTTGCTTACAATCCTGTTTGTTGTGAAAATGACGATAATTAACTTTTTTCCGAGTAACTTGTCGGTATGACCGTGGAACTGTAAAATTTAGAAGCGTCATTGTCATGTTTAGTTGTGCGAAATTCTGAACCAGACCAAAACAAAAACCAGAAATATAGCACTGGAAATTTTTTTAGGCTTGAATTTGATTATTCAACTTATACTTTGCTATCCAAATCTTATGAAGATTTGGATAGCAAATTTAACTGATAGTTTAGAGCTTGATAAAACTATGCCGCGTCTATAATTTTAATTTCTGTTCTGTTCTGGCTAGGTTCAAAACGAAGTTAAGCTGAAAAATTTTCAATTTTCAGTTATATCATATATTTTATTTTTGAGGGAAGAACTATTTTAAATCCAATATTCAACAAAGAAGCAGTATTCTTGAAAAAATCAAAAGTATTTCATTTACAGTTCACTTGAAAACTGAGACTTTCATTTTGCTCTTCTGAAATATTGAGTCTTGAAACTCAGCATAGTTCTGGTCTAAGTTATTGATTTGTATATATAATTTTCCTGTTAATCTAGAAGAAGAGTTTTCCTTTTCAACTATTTCTTCAGACTTTAAATAAACATGTCTAGGCTAAAATGTTTTACACACAATCGAATATCGTACGCTGAACTCAATATCTATTGAATTATTTAGAATTTATTGCATATTAGAGAAATTTATTGAATCAAATATAAGAATTAAGCACGATCTATAATCATAACTCAAGACATACACTTGAGAAATGTAGAGAAACCGTGTTTCAATTAATCCAAACAGTTTGGTGGATTACGCTATTATAGCGTTGAATTACACTTCTCTCCATTTCAAAAGCATCTAGACTTATTTGCAGGTATTGCATATAAATGAAGATTACAAAATATCCTGCGATTTTATACAAAAAAGAAAAATTAAAAATCGTTTGCAGGTGAAAAGTTAACAGAACACAGGATAAAAGAAAACTATCATTCAATAATTATTGCACCACAAAAGAAAAACTAGAAAAATATATTATGCCCTCAGATAAGATTAATGCCGTGCGAAGGACGGGACGCGGTTACGAGTTCACTGTCTGAAATTTTTTAGGGGGAAATAAATTGCCTAGAAGCGAAAAAATTAGCAACTAATAGAATTAAAAAAGCTAAAAATAATTAATCAGCCTTAAGGGATTTCAGACCATCATTTTGAATGCCTCAATTTTTCAGCCTCTTTTCAAGTCTTCAACTTTATTCTAAGATTTTTTTATTTTTAAAAGCAGTCCCTCCCTCTCACCCACTTGCGAATATCCGTTTCACTATGAATACTAATCAGTGCTTTCCTTAGATTTCGTTCCGATAATTATCATTATCTAATCGTTCACTCAGATAATAAAATATTAAAATGATGTCAGGAATTTTTGTCTTTTTTAATAGTGGTGTGTCCAGGAACAAGCTTGCGGAGTTCAACTGTACATATTACTTAACTTAAAGAATTTTAAGCAAACATTCTAAAAATCTAGTTAATATAAATGTGAAATATCTGAATATTTATACAAATTTGCTAAATGTACGATATTCGATGGATTCTGAAGAAGTGTTGGAAGTGAAACATCATTGAAATTTCAGAGTAATTTGCATTCAGCATAAAAAGAATCTGCTTCAGTATATGAGGCTGCAATAGCCAGTTTCGAATTGTGGCCAGATGTATACGTGTTGGAGTCATGATTCCGGCAACGGTCATAGCATATGTGGAGATGGTGCAAATTACACTCATGTCCATAAATTAAGGATAATTCAGAATCACACAGAAATTGAACTCTAAAATAAAAATTTCACCTGTAGAATTATCACACACATCTTGAAGAAGAATATGCAAATTACAGGAAACCACCAGATGGCGCGGATAGTACGTCACAATGACGAGAGTGTAAGAGAGGGGTACATAAGGAATGGTGGCAAAGAAGTAAAATTGTTCACAAGCGCTTTAAAAGCCTTTCAGTGCAATAACCGCATAGTTATGGCACAAAGGAAGCATTTGGATGATTTTTTACGTGCTAGAATTATCGGACGACTGGAATGTGGACGTACCCAGCTGGAAGTATCCGAGGAACTTCGAATCGCCCAGAGTGTCATCTCCAGGCTTTGGCAACGATTCCAAGATGATGGTAATGTGAGTAGATATTACAGCACAGGTCGCCCCCGAGTAACAACGCCGAATGAGGACCGGTATTTGGCAGTTACTGCCAAAAGAAACAGACGGAGCACAGCATCAGACCTGTCTCGTCAGCTCTCTTCAGCTACCGGTACGACAGTTTCAAGGCAGACCGTGTACAGACGCTTAGGGCACATTGGTCTATATGCTCGTAGGCCTGTCAGATGTGTTCCACTTACCGCAACTCACTGTCGCCTGCGATTAGCCTGGAGTAGAGAGCATGCATTGTGGACACCGCAACAGTGGTCTTGTGTGATGTTTTCCGACGAGTCCAGGTTTAGTTTGCAGTCTGATTCTCGCCGGACTTTCATATGGAGAGCGCGAGGTACCCGTTACCACCAAGAGAACACCATTGAACGACACAGTTACAGTGGTGCAGGTTGGCTCGTTTGGGGAGGAATTATTCTTGGTTCCAGAACTGGCCTGCATGTTCAGAGTGTAACGATGCCAGGCCACATCTATCGGGATGTCATTCTGGAACAACATGTACGTTTGTTTTGGGCCGCCATTGGTGCTGAATTTCTGTTTATGGATGACAACGCCCGTCCTCACCGTGCAAACATTGTAGACGAATGCCTTCAATCGGAGGATATCACCCGTATGGATTGGCCAGCATACTCACCTTACTTGAATCCAATAGAGCATGTGTGGGATATGCTTGGCCGACGAATTGCAGCCCTTCAACCCCCTCCCACCTGTCTACCGGAACTTCGGAGGGCATTGTTTGATGAGTGGTGTAATATTCCCCAAGATCAGATTGATAATTTGATACTCAGCATGCCTAGGCGTTGTAAGGCCTGTATTGAATCGTCCGGGAGACATACTCCGTATTAACCATCATACTAATCATGTTATACTGTTTTTTGTAAATAGGTTCTTTTTTGAAATTTGCTCCAGGGAGTAAAAATCGCAATTTTTATTAATTATGTCAAACATATAGTATCTGTTTTGCTCTTTACCTTTTGTTTAATAAATAGACTTTACAAATAAGTCAAATTTGTTTTGCTTCTGTCTCTTTCTTTGCCTGAACTTCATTATCCTTAATTTATGGACATGAGTGTAAATCATTACGAACTGGGTGAATGATTCCTGTACACAATACCTGTTCAGTCTAGTTGAGCCAAGTCGCTGATTTCTTTTTAACATACGCGATAGAAAAATATATTGAATGTAAAAAATCATGTTCACATAAATACGGACGGACAAAAAGGCTAGTCTAATCTTCTCACAGGAAGAACACCGTCTCATACCCGTCCATTAAACCATTCATTTTGATGGGCATGACTCGAGAAAGATTTTATTAAAATCAAAGGATTTACAGAAGTTTCCACTACATTAGAGAATTTTAGAAATGTTTTCAATACATTTCCTTTTTTCTGTATGGGTAAACGTTACCAATTTTATAAATCCTCATAGAAATATTCATATTTTACATATCTCGCTGCTTGATATTTTTTCATTTTCTTGTACCTGTTCGAGCGTACTTCTGCTATTACATATTTAATAATCATAATGATATGCTTATTTTACTCATTTCTCTGTTGGAAAATACATTAGTTTTGTTGTCTGTTCGAGCAAATCTCAACAATTATATTGAAAATATAAATAATAATACATTTATAAATGGAAGTATGTAACAGTATATGATATATGCTATGAATAATGATTATGGAATAGTATTTATAATAATAATACTATTATTAATATATAATATTGAAAGTGGTAAAGTTCACTTATTATTACTTTTTCTGCTAAGAATAGAAAATTTTGAATTATATCAAGTACTTTGTTCCTTACCTTCTACGGATCTCGAGGTCTACTCTCTATCATTAGTTAATATATATTGTAACTTGTTTTGAGTTACCATGCTCGCATTCTGATGGACTGATTCTCGTATACCAAGCTTCATCTGTCTAGCAATTTGCGTTTTTGAGGTATAATGTTCATAGACAGACCAACAGGCAGACATACGCAAAACCAAAATGATTCTTCCTGAATCAGAGAGATTGATGAAAATCTAGCAGTCAAATTTTTTACCATTATAATTCATTACCATTTCTCTTTGTATACTTTATAGATGAGAAAATAAAAAGGTTTCTGATATTGACACACATTGCAATAATTTTTTTAACTCAAGTTCATACCGGTATAAGTTGTTTCCAAATACTGCAAAAAACTATTTCTATGGAAATTTTTAATTGCAAGATTAAATTAAAGACACCTGTATATATGTAATGTACGTAAGGACCTGTATGTTAAGTGATGATACACCATATGGAAAATTAATATTTTTAATATTCATATTGTTCCAAACGAGCTACAAAATCTTAAAGCAAGAAAAAAAATCCCGTTTTCTTTAGAAATTGTGCCAAATACTAAAGCAAAAGTATTAAGTTCATAAAGATGATTATAGATTTGAAAAGAAATATAATAACTGAAAATAACAATAACAGCAAAATAAAAAAGAAATCTGACAAAAGACGGCTGAAATATTGCTCCATTCCTTTTGGGAAACATGCGAAAAAGCGCGGATAATCAATACTTAGCGTAAGAAGAAAGTATTCTAAAGAAATGTCTTTTCAGTTATTACTCCGTTGTAGAAATAAATTTGGGGAAAGTTCATTTCATCCTCTCGCAATCATTCTTGAATGTTTCTAGAATCAAGTTTCTGTTTCAAGTTTTGCACTTATTTAATACTTGCTTTGGGGAACATACATACTGAGTAAGTAATTGTTAATATTTACTAGTTTGAAAGTTTTATATAAATTGTTACTACTTTATGAGGTTATTAATGAGTTTTTGCATGATAGTAGGTACTGAAAGTAATTACTATTTCGGTGTTCAAAGATAATTTCTTAATGGAAACACTGAGACACTACAGATCCTTACTATATAAATAAAGAAAAAAATTGCCCTTTCAAAGTTGTGTCGATTTAGGAGGTTTCTAATTTAATATGTAGGTTTTATAATTTTAAATAAAAAGTATTTGGGAACGCGGTAAATAACTTATGATAGCCTTATGCAAGACATCGTGTTTCAAGATTACAATTACAAAGCTTGATATACTACTCAATAAGTGGAACAGAAAATATTGAATTCTCAAGGTATTAAAAAAAAGAGCCGAGTTTGGAAAGATAAGCCATTATGTAAAAACAATTATCTCAACCTATAATATAAATACAGAAAAATAATTTTAGAGATTTTATAATGACATTTTACAAACCTCTTATGCCTTTATTCTAAAAATCATGCTGTTATCATAAAAATACACATATTGATATAAGCTTGAATGAAAAAGAGCGGGAAAATAAAATATTGAACATTATTATCACTCAGTAAATGAATCCAAAATTATTGAAAGTCCAGGGAATTACTGGGTGATGAAAAATGCTAATTTATAGTCTCGATCTCATTCAGAAGAGATCAAGGTCTTCACTGTTACCTTGTTTAATTTATAAACTAATGCATCAAATTGATTATTGATTCCCAATGTTAGGATAATGATTTAATCTTGTTCTCTGAGAATATTAATTTTGAGGCATTAAGAGGATAGATTTTACAATAGCAAGATATAAGAAAGCCCTTTTATACAAGTAAAAGCTATGAATTTGTAGGAAAAGGCTTGAATCATTTTGTTTAGCAGCAAATATAAAAAATAAAGACAAAGGGCATCTCTATAGGAAAGAAAACACACACACACACACACAATTCAGTGGACGTCTAAACCACAGAACAAACGTCAACGTGCACACCATCTAACATCAAACTGCTTACACCCTTCTCTGACAGTATGTATTTTTTCCTTTTGCCGGGATTTATCCACACCAGACGTGAGGATTGACTCCATCACGTGCACTTATCAATAATAAGAAAATGAAATTTTCCCCAGAATATTCAAAACGCGAAAGAATATCTCCAGATTAGCTTATAGAATTGCCGACAGACGAGAAATATTCAGAAAAATTTGTTGACGCATATTTTGAGAAGGTGATGCGGGAAACAATATGCGGAAATGGGAAGTACATTAAACAACCTTAGAATTTTCTAAAAGATTACTTGATAAAAGAAGTGGAATTTACAGATTTTATATGATTGTTGCACCCAATAAAGCACAGTAGTTTAATTATTATTATTATCAATAATTAAGAAGATAAAATAGTTTAAAAGTTTGCAAGATTTTTCATTTAGTAATAACTGTGTACTTTTCATTTACTTTGTAAACCATTTTCTTCCTTATTTCTGGAGCATATTCATCTAATTTTCAACAAATTACAGAGTAGCAAATGATACTGAAACAACATGAAATTAACTCTACTCAAGTCGGAAAAGAATCGAAATATTGAATTTCTTCGGTCAATTCGTCAGTACGCCTCCTGTATCTCAATGTATTCTTCTATTATTTCTGCTGTTTTCTTTAAAAAAATCTACAAAGTAGGAATGGGTTGAAAGCTACCACAACTGTGGGCGTTGTCGGCCGCATTTAGATGTTGCGATGACCTACATCAGTAGCTATTTTTCCAAGAATGCTTGTAGGCAACTTTAACGACTTCTTTCTTCATTTATTAAACATTAATAATTCCACATGTTAAAGTGAAAACCTCGGACCACTTTTGAAGAAAACAATAAGTCAATAACAATTAAAAGAGGATTATATTTTGTGAAGTACTATTGATAAAATGACTGATTGAGATGCAAGAACAGAACAGTGAAACAAGATCATAAACATATCCATCAATTATAGCCTTATAAATATTTCGTCAGTATAATGGAAAATTTTTTGATGTGACAAAACCTGAACACAATTTTAGAGCTATTTATTAAATATATACAGTTTTTCAAATTAAAATTAGAAGTTATGAACATACTAATTTTCCAAAGAAGCACTTTTAAATTTGAAAGAGAGTTGTTGCATTGATTTTAGAAATCATCTTTCAGAGAAGAAATAGATAAACCATCACGAAAAAATTAAATGAGGAATGTGTAATGTTCCTAGAATATAAAGTATATAGCTTCATTAGGTAGTGCAGAAATAAGACAGTGTTTTAAGACCCTTTTCAGTGTTTTTAAATAATATTGTAATTGGCAGATGTTGCATTTATGGTTTTAAAAATAAATTTGAGAGAAAAATAACTGAACCATCAAGAAACTTTTAAATGGGGAAAGTCTAATGATCCAAGAATGTAATGCATGTAACTTGATTAGGTGGTGAAGAAACAAGACAGTACTTCAGTGCCTGGTCATAATTTTGTAATTTTATTTTTAGCCTCAGTGTACGAAAAGATAAATAAGGTTCCTGTAGTTGCAGTATCGGCAGTCGGCCTCTATTTGAAATTTACCTTCACAACGTAAAAATAATGATTTGGTAAATTTATTTAAAACATTTTATAAGTATTCCGATAATACCAAAGAAAAAAAATTACAGATTCTGAACAGTTTATCATTTCCTATATTAACAGTCTTAAAAGTTTTCTCTTTGAATAATATTATAAATGATAGTTGAGAAAGATAATTATGTTTCTAAAAACTGTAAAATCTTTACGGAACTCACATCTTATTCAATCATTTGCATTTACGCTGATAAAACATTCCCATTCAATTACGACAAAATGAAAATTCTTCCATTAAATATTAAATGTTCAAAAGCGTAAAAAATGAACAACATCAATTTCAATGAAAAAGGCCAGATGCGACATACTTTCCAACTTATTGTAATAAAGTAAGGGACATTTTCAAACTTTCTTGGAAGAGAAAAAGCCCAGAAGTCCTATAATTATAGGTTACCTGGCGTGTTTCCATATTAAAATCACATAAGAATATGGATATTAGCGCCCATTTTAAAAGATTTGGAATGACTTCTAAAATAATCAGAAAAATAAGAATTTTTCATCTCAATACCACAAAGAACAGTAAAACGTTTAAAAGAACCAAAATATGCGCACAGAAAAAAAATGTTAATCTTAATTTACGGATTAGGGGAAAGCAGAATGGTAGTAAAAAGTTCTTAAAAACATAATAAGAGAAGAAAGTAATTTAATGTGAGAATAAAGCATTAAAAAGGAGTTCTCGGTCATAAAAAATGTCCAGGGAAGTATTTTAGATCATTGTCATATTTTAAAAGGCCTGCGAAGAATCCTTGCTTATATTATGACCCATAAAACTCGCTGTAAAGATTGAACTTGAGTGAGCTAAAAGTACATCTAACTGCTTTAAATCTATAAATTAAACTAGTAAACATGGTACATTTCATGTAAGTGCAGTCAGAACAATTGAAACTACATTTCATCAATTGCATCATTGTTCTAATTAAAATTAAATTAATTGATTCTTTTGTCTCTGTACTTTTAATAAATTTAGTATTTTTACAAACCTGTCAGTAGTTGACAGAAATAAGGAACACAATTTTCATGTAAAACTGAATTAATCTTTCTTGGTAAAGATGTTAGTTAGAAGATCAAATAGAAGTTTCTTTCTGCAATTCCTTTTATTTTCTGCTGACAGATACGCAGGTATATTTCCTGATGATAGGTGCCGTATAAATGTTATTGTTTCGATAGTATAGTTTTTCGAACAGCTAGTTTTGAAACTAGTATTAGCAATAACTCTCTTTTTTTACTTTCTTATAAACGCTGTTAAGAAATAGAAAGAATTATACTCGTCAAAAATGCCGACCTCATGATTTTAATGAATTTCCACTTAGACTATTCTAAGTTTTTTCGACAAAAAAAAAACTCCGAATTATGTCCGTCCGTCTGTAAACGTGATAATTTAAAAACAGGACGAGCAAGAAGAATGACATTTGGAACGCTCTCTTTACACCAAAATTGTAAATTTCTCTTGGGCGAAATCCGTTAAAGGGAAGCCTATCTATGTGAACGCTCTTACTCGAAAATGCAGAAAGCTAGTTGAATGAAATTTGTCATATAGCTTTATCTCCTGTAGATCTTTATCAAATTTTGAATTAAATTGCTCAAAAGGTTGACTGTTTGTGGATCTGTTTATCCGTGGGTATTTGATTGCGATAACTCAAAATCAGAGCAAGCTAGAAAAATGAAACCTTTATTGTATCGAAATTTGGACTGAATCGAGCTAAGGGAAGGGATCCAAATGGATACTCGATTCTCCTCACCGGACTACAAAGCTTCACCGGCTACAAAATTTCTTATAACAAAAAGTTATTAAAAACTGATAAATTTTCTTTTCTTATAATTTTATTATTTTGTGACAGAAAATGTGCAGATATCAGCAGTTGTACTGATAATAAAAAAGAATGCTACCTTTCCTGTTCAGAAACCGAATGTTGTCTTCTCAGCATTATTTGTTCATGACACACAGCAGACTCGCGTTTGACAAAAAAAAATCAAAGTTAATCAGAAATAATAATAAACATCAGTCTTAATAAAATTTAACCCTGGAAACAAAGCAGACAAGGAAATATGATTTTGACTCGACTTAACAACAACAGTCAAGTCGTATAAATTGCTAAGTTTCTTTAATCTTACCATTTGAAAGCCGCAACTAAAGTAAGAATTTTTAAAAAATAATTCTGGTTTCACTTTTTTTTCTTCACTAGGCCTTCTCAGACAAATATATTTTTCCATTTTACAATAATTTCAACGACGGAAATTGCAGCAAGTATTTATTTCCTGGAATAATTGAAATGAAATGGATAGCGTGTATATTTATAATAACTTCATTAATATACATTGAAGAACCAAAAAAAAATGGTACAGGCGTGCATATGCAAATAACGGAGATATGCAACCAATCATCGTAACCCGATGCGGTTGGCAACGCCTGTATAAGACAACAGATGTCTGACAAATGTATTAGATCGGTTCCTGCTGCTGCAATGGCGTGTTTTCAAGATTTAAGTGACTTTGAACGTGGAGTTATAGTCGGCGCACGAGAGATGGGACATAGCATCTCCGAAGTAGCGATAAAATTTGGATTTTCGCGTACGACCATTTCATGAGTGTACAGTGAATATCGGGTATCCGGTAAGACATCAAATTTCCGCTATCGGTTTTGCCCGAAAAAAGACCTTGAAAAAACTGGACCATTGACGTCAGACGCGAATCCTTAAACGAGACAGACGTACAATACTTCCTCAAATTGCCGCGGATTTCAATGATGGGGCATCTACAAGTGTCAGCGTGCGAACTGTTCAACGGACCGTCATTAATATGGGCTCTCAGAGCCGAAGGCCCACTCGTGTACCGTTGTTGACTGCACTGCACAAAACTTTACTCCTCTCCTGAACCCGCCAACACTACCATTGGACTGTTGATGACTGGAAACTCGTTACCTGGTCTGACGAATCTCGTTTCCAATTGTATCTGGCGGATGCACGTGTGCGAGTATGGAGACAACATCATTAATCCATAGACCATGTTTGTCAACAGGGGACTATTCAATCTGGTGGAGCCTCTGTGATGGTATGGGACGTGTGCAGTTGGCGTGATATGGGACCCCTGATACGTCTAGAGACTACTCTGACAGGTGACTGGTACTCCTGTCCGATCACCTACACTCATTCATGTCCATTGTGCATTCCGACGGATTGGGACAATTCCAGCAGGACAATGCGACACCCCACGCGTCGAGAGTTGCTACCAAGTGGCTCCAGGAACACTCTTCTGACTTTAGACACTTCCATTGGCCACCTAAATCCCCAGAGATGAACATTATTGAAGATATGCGGGATGCCTTGCTACATGCTGTTGAGAAGAGATCTCCACCACCTCACACTCCTATGGATTTGTTGACTGCCCTGCAGGATTTACGGTGTGAATTTCCTCCAGAATACCTTCAGACACCAGTCGAGTCTATGCCACGTCGTTTTGCGTCACTTCTGCTTGCTCGTGGGGGCCCGACACGATATTAAGAAGGTGTACGAGTTTTTTTGGCTCTTCAGTGTATTCGAAATTAAAGTATACGTATATTGAAATAGCAAAGGAAAAAATTAAGTGTTACATTCCGATTCCTTTAAAAAATTTACATGAAATTATATGTTTGGAATGCAGTTTGAAAGTTTTCAGTATTGTTTCAAGTAACTTCTATTAAAATGTCTTTCATTTGTTTCCATTTATAAAACAATGGTGCAATTGATATACGAAATAAATTGTATCATATTGGTAAAAGAATTTTAAGTATAAAAATTTAATTACAAGAAATATTAAGTTTTTTTAGGTTGATGCTATAAAATCAACAAATTTTACTAATTATTTCGATTTTTCATTTAAAAATAGAAAGGGAGCTTGATTGCATGTATTCGAAAGAATGCTAAATTTGAAGGACAATAATCGCAATTATAATTTAGGTGATCATATTTTCCGAATTTAAGCCTAGGGCGCTTTAGGTATTGAGGAAGGGTGTGAATCTGGGTCAGTAAGACAAAACCAGGGCCTTCCCCTCTAATTCGAAACATATTGTCACAAACTTGTTGTATGAGCCTAGACACAAAATTTAGTAATATTCAAAAGGAACTACAGTATGGAATTTAGAGTTTTCACTAAAACAGTATAACCACTTTGTATGCATAGTGAAAATCGAAAAGGAGAGTTTTCAGTAGTTAACTTTTTAAAAACAGATCAAATTAGTCTTTTTTAAAATCAGATGAAATTAGTCTTTTCTTAACAATATAAACTAATTATGAATAAGCATAAAATGTGTCAATATGGAACATTTTATTTAGAAACAGGGCAAATCGAAGACTAAAAAAAATTCCTGCACAACAATTTAAATTCGATATTTTACCGTCTAATCGGCTAATCCGGGTCTCCGGTCACTTTATACTCATCGAGTTTTGTATGAGACTGATGTTTGCGCCGAAACGTAACACAATCATACAGGAAAACATTCGGAGCACAATAGATTTAATATGTATTACACATAATCCGAAATAATTTTTATGGAGTCAAATCATTATTTGATTCTATAATAATTTGATTCATAATCAAAACATTATACTTTCACAAAATGAGTAAAACGTGACGACAGTTAAGTAAAATATATTATGTATCATCCCTTAGATAGTTTTATGAAGGAACCTGACAGTATTTAGTTGATTTTCGTCATTTCTTCAAGTTTTAAAAGGCGGTATTTGATAAAAGAATGAAGTGACTATTTTACAGGAATTAATTTTTTTCATATTTCGCCAAATCGGAAGCTTTGGATGTAAACTTCCGATATATAAAGTAGAGCTCCCAAACTTACACATACTTACGTTAACTAATTAATGATACCTTTAAAACAGTTCATTATATCCCTATTTTCATTAAAATGCATTACTTAATCAAATTACATTTTTACAGAATTCACCTATGAGCAAAAATAGTGCACCACTAACTGTAAGAAATAACCAACTATCTAAAATAGCTCAATATTTAAATTATTAAGTTGGTTTGCTTTAATAAGGCATGCGGTGCTGTTTTACTTTCTTGCTTTACAAAGGATAGTAGAGTTTGGTTAAATGAGTTGTTGGATCCAAAATTCAAGTTATTATTTGCTAAAAAGAGGAGAAAAAGTATGAAAATCACTAAAGACGAGTGAAACACTTTGCGTATACTCGTTATAATTAATTTTGTTTTACCTTTTTTGGCTCAATTTTGGAACATGCATTCCTAGAAAAAGAAAAAAAATGAAAGAGTTTGCATGCAATCAGGGTTTACCTAACTTGGTTGGCTTTCATTTAATACTTTCCCTGGGGGGGATCTCATTAATTCGTAATTAATGAGATTTGACTCTATTTTATTTCTTGTGGCTGCTTCTCGCCAATATCATATTTGCATTTCTAAAATCAGTTCAGCCAGTTTTGATCCGAATTCCAAAATCAACGCAGTCTTCAAATATTTTTATTTATTTTTTTGGTTGATGTGTGTTTTTTTCAGTAAAGTTGCCTAAATGATTTTGCGCTTTGAAGGTAGTGAAAAATTTTGAGCTGAAACTGAACCCAGTTTCTTGTTTTTAAAACATATTGCCTTTACTTCTCTGCAATGCTTTAATATTCATTGGAAAATCTGAGTTTTAAATGCCTGTTCTTATTAAAATAATGTAATTAACTTTCAATTATAATTATTAAATACAACTGTCATGAATAATAATTCAAGAAAACATTCATGTATTACTAATTCAAGATTACTCTTTAGCGCATAATTCGTTTGAATTTGTATTTGTATTCACTTTATCGTACAGAAATTTCTTAATATGTATTTTGCACTGAATAAAGAGGCATAACTTGAGCATTAACAATTTATCTGTAATACTCATGTTTGTAAGTTAATGAAACATCAGTGCTAGAAGGAGTTTTGCTGTTTCATTTTTCATCTGAATTAAAAGAAATCTGTCAGACAAAAAAAATCCTCGTTGAACATTTTCTTTTGATTTATGTGTCATAATTAATCCCTGGCTGTGCATAATTTGTTCCACATGCAGGTGTAAATATGCTCTTTTTAAAGAATTGGTGACTAATTCAGAGAAAAGCTGAAAAGCAAAACTTTTCTAAGCAAAGAGTTACATATAATTCGAATAACAATGGTTATGGAAACAAGAGAGTATAAAAAGAACTATGTGTGTGGAAAAGAATGTAAAAATTTTGCTTTTCTTAACACATTAACTGCCATAAGACGCATCAGCCATCATATATAGTTCTCATTCACTGTGCCGAACGGCGATTGGTTGTCGTAAGTGAAACATAATAATTGCCGTTGTTAGTAATTTTGGCCTTTAGATATGTAAATAATAAAAGAATTGGTAGTAGTTAATGTTCGTACTGCACATTTAGCCAGAATTACATACGACGATTGGCATGTAGTCAATGTATTAAGGAGATATATTTATGCATAGAAAATAAGATTTGGTTGCCGAGTTTTGTAATTACATGAATTATTCTTGAATAATTCTAAGATGGCCAACCATTTCAATTTTAAAATATTACTTACAATTCTATTTTTAAAATTCTGTCAGTAATGATAGTTTCGGGTTCTTCGAGGTTGATTCCGAGATATCAAACGTGAAGATGCTTTTCCAGAATTTTTATTTCAACTTTTAGTGCTGTAACATTTCTTTAATGGACCTTTTATTATTAGGGCACTCAGTAATGGGTAGACCTGCCACTAGGATAGTTTCCCTCTCAAGGATGCCCCTTTCCAAGCTCCTCTCAGAACCTGCCACATGGCCTCCCTCATCTAGTGCAAAACCTCGTCAACAGATGCAAGAGGATTAGACTTTTACAGCTGAAGATGTCAATAAGCTTAGTAAGCAGAAATTGAATTTTAATTTTCAAAATATAAGAAATATTTAAATTTCCCTTACCTTGTTCCAGCTATATTTCAATAGTAATAGAGAAAGCAATGCATATTTGAAGTAATTGTGTAAAAGACAACAGCTCTGGTCTCAGATGGGACAAAATCCCCATCTGTGTTCAAAACAGTGAAGTCCGACAAAATCACCGAGAGTTTCTAAGACAATAAACGAAAACCACTACAAATGAAATTATTTGAAACATCTTGTGGAGACGTCGGCAAGACGAACGGCCGTTCTGTTGTTAAATACCGAAGTTAAGTAGTTGTCCCCAAGGCAAAAGTCCTGTCAGATTATTTGAACCTTGGTTAGTACTCTTGCCATGTTTCCCAGGTGATAAATATCGATTATTTGACTGCCAAAGACATTGTTTATGAATTTCTAGAACTACTCATCTCTTGACGACTTGGTCACAAATAAAATTAGGTATGCCCATCACTCTAAAGATGAAAATGTTTTGAATCCGCAAAACATTATTCCTTCATGATGAAGAAAGTCGAAGTTTCTGATTTGTTTGGCAAAACATGTTGAACTTTCATTTCTTTTGATGTTTATTCGAATTTTTTTTATTGTAATGAGGCTCTGTGATTTCTTCACGGTTTCCAGACACAGACGTCAAAAGTTCAGTTTATTCGAATAGTCAGTTTGTCATTCACTTGAATAAATCCACTCAAACGCTGCTTTATATTTACATTCCTTTCTTTCTTTTTCTGCAAATTAATGCAACTAGGATGCATCAAGAGTATTTTCTCCAGTTAAAAAAAAGAAAAAAAACGAAATACAGAATTTTTTTTAAGAAACATGTCATGCAAGCAGTAAGTAATGGACATTGTTAAAGGAATGGAAAAATAAAATAGAAAAAAAAGTGATGCACCTTTGAAGTATTATTTTAACGATTCTTTTAGTTTTGTACTATTCTTAATCGAAAAAATATTTTTTATGACTTAAAGAGTTTTTAATGCTTAAACGTAGATGGTACACATGCAATTTAGTCTTACAATCAGAATAAAAGTAATTTAATCCATTTAAACAGCATGCACTATTTGTTAGTTGATCAGTATATAAAACTTGGGATTTTTGATTTTATTGTTCGATAGTACGTTTTTATATGATGAATGTTGTATGCGTACTTTTCAAATGAGTTTTATTACAGCATTATAAAGTTCGAGGAATGAAACATTATTAGACTTGCATGAAAATATTTTGAAATGCTACATTTTTGCTAGGTAGTAATATTCTATCCGGCAAGCAAAATATTAGCAGTTTTCAAATTTGGGCTTTGTTTCTTTAGACTTTATCATTTACTTTATTTGCTCGTCAAGATACTTATTTATGAATTTATAAATGATTTCATCATTTTCATGTATTTTACTTTCATTTTTTGTGATAAATTTTCGAAAGCATCATCATTCAGTTAATGCTTCTTTCGTATTAAAAATGATATAAAAATACAAAACAAGTCATATTTCATACCCTTTATTATATTTTAATTCAAAAAGTAAAAAGGAATGAAGAGCAGGAATTGATCTTAAAAATTAAGCAGCAAAGTCCTACAAACTCTTACTAAACAGTTTGTTTACATTTTCCACGAAATTCAATCAATGCCTCTGCAGTAATAATTAATGAAATAAACATGTCGACTGTATGCTTACAGTTCCGCGGAGTAAATTAAATGACAGGATATCTAATACCTGGGATTATTTATATTTCAGAAAAGCTTTCTTAAATTAACCTTTCTTGAAAAAATCCATCTATAGCAGGATTTCTTTCATTCGTGACCCTTTGTTGGAGAGAAAATACTTTGACTCCATTTTCGTTCGAAAATTCCCTTCAATTGAAAAAAATCAATATGAAAAATGATAAACGAAAGGAAATTTAATGAAAATAGTTATTTAGAAAATTTTATTTAAGTTGAAATGATGAAAGAAATTGAATTGTTGAAGAACATGAGAAAAGGCTCTGTGAAAGTTACCGGTACTTGAATAATTTTGTACGGAACCCCTCTTGGGGTCACTAGATATCTAAAACAACCTTACACGACCTGAAATAAAAAAAAACTAACATAACCGTAATATACAGGTAGAAAATCAGTTACAGCCTCATTGTTTTAAAACGAGGCGTCTTAAATTGTGATTTTCGAGCACCCAGGTAGGATCACACTTCAAAATATTAGTGTCCTTTCCTTTCAGATTCTTCGACATTTATAAACAAAAATAGTTCAGAAAAGGATTCCAAATATTTCATTCAACTTTTCTTCATAATCGCTTTTCATTGAATTCTCTTTTAGTCATCGTTTATTAAAACTTCATTTTCTTATTTATTTTCTAACTTCGGGATGATAGGAGATCTTTTCTGACGGAAATAAGAATGTGAGTGGAAGAAAACCTATTATAAAATCTTTAATGCATATTTAGGAAAAAAAAGAAAACATTTATCTTACAAGTTAGTACTTATTTGGGTTCCGAAAACACTTGCTAAACAGTTTCTTTCCACCAACTCTAATAATGCTTCTGCGATAATAATTAATGGAATAAACATGTCTGCATTTGAAAGCATCTGAGTCCAACGACATAAGATATTTCTCACGAGATCAGTTCAACATACATCTACTCTTAATGACGTGGACTTCAACTCCAAGCTTCAGCATTCCCTGGAGGGTGCAGGAAGTTGAAATGGGACTGTCGTTAGAAGAGTTATGAATCATATCCTGTCTTCAGCTAGAGCTAAAAGGGTGCAGCCGTGTGAATCAAAAGACACGGTTAGAATGCCCAATACCTGGGATTGTTAGTATATTTTATAAAGGCTTATTATAAATTGCACTAAAATGATCTATCATGGATTAGCTGGAAAAGACGTTCAGAGTATGTAGTTTAATAAATATTAATTAATAGGCGCCAGAAAATACAGGATTTAAAAGGTTTTCGAAACACGAAGAGAAAAGCGGTATGCTATAATCAGGCTCAGATGTAATTCAATATTTTAATAAGATAAAAGAGATTTTGTGGCATTTTATTTACGATTAGTAAGTTTTAATTCATTTTTTAAAATTTCGTATAGCTGAGTTATCGGAGCAAAACCCTTTAAGTCATTATGCACATAATTCAAGAAGGGAAATAAAGGCAACAGTTTTTTTAAAAAATAAAGGCTAAGAGAATTATGGTAATTTGGAAGATGAATTAGACCAAAATGATCTATTGTGGATTAGCTGGTAAAGTTGTTAAGAGTATATACCCTAATAGGTATTAGATACAAGGTGCGTATAAATATGCGCAAACAGGAAAAAACCCAGAATTTAAAAGGATTCAGAAGCAGAAAAAAATGAAAAGGGTATACTGCAATCAATGCTCAGGTGTAATTGAACATTTTAATAAGCTTAAAGAGTATTATGGCTTTCTGGCTACTTCCTGTTTTTTCTAATTGAAATATATAAAATAATTTCGTATAACTGAGTTATCAGAGTTCAATTCTTAAAGCTTATGCACAAATTTCAAGCCGAGAAACGGCAATTGAAATCTAAAATAATTGCTTAATTAAATTTTCAAACAAAGGCTTTATTTTCGTGATAAGAAATTGTGCTTATGAAAATATTCCATTATCATGTAAAATGATGATGGTTTCAAGTTTTCAACGATTAACTTGATATCTGTTGCATAGAACAAAAATTATTCTAAGCAGAAAATATAGTATAATCACGGAATAAATCATTTAAAATATATTATTAAATGCAAAATTCTGTATCCTAATAGCTTGAATTGATTTACTTTTATATTCTGTGAAAATATTAATGAAAATGCGATTAAATTCAATCTTCTTTCTAACTTTTGAAAGTCAATGTTTATGCGTTCAAAGCTAACATTTTATGAATATTTAAAAAGGCTAACAGTAGAAAGGCAGAATAACAAGATTTTTAAAAAAAGGAAAAAATGTTACTAGTACAATATAATAAGAGATAAGCTAAATACTAAAGTTGAAACACATCAAAAACAAAAATAGAGTTTCATTCTGCAGATGAATGTTACAAATTGATTTTGCGTTTTTATTTTGAAACTTGGTATCTTATGTTCTTTATGCACAAGAGATGAAAAACTGAAATATCTCATTTTGACAGAACAGAACACAATGCGTTCTTCAGCTAAAGATTACAACATAAAATCTACTACCTTTAAAAAATTTTTCAATTCAAAATATCAAGATATGTAGAGAAATGCATTATAATTTACGTCCAAACCGAAAACGTCTCTAAATTAGTTTTCTATATTAAAATCTCTCTTCTCGAACAATCTGCAGATCTAACATTCGCAACTTGAGAAAAAAATGATTTAGCTGTTGAAAAGTACAGACAGCCCCAAGTGCCAGAAAAATCTGTTTCAAAACAAAATTTAATACAAGAAAGATTTGAAATGTTGAAACTGCTCAAGAAATGCTCGGTAAAGGCGGATATCAAGGGAAAGTATCGAGAAAGAAATCGGGAACGATTTAAAACAAAAAAAAAAAATACGAAAAGGAAGATGTTGCATTTGGGCAAAAATGCTTGGTGATAAATCTGACAACTCTCTCGACAACGTCAATTTTAGAAAAGATTTTAAGTTCGAAATACTTATTTCAACGAAAAAGGAAAATAGTTTGAAGGAGTGCAGAAAGTGAATTAAAAAAATTGACCCAACTGTCACGATAAGGGAAAGTACTATCAGATAATTTATAGGATTGCATCTTGTCAGCTAGAATTTTGTTCTTAGTCACCTAAGATGGTTAATTTTTAATATGGATTTGTTTAAATTTGCTGGATTCCTATGTGTAGAAACTAGGATTACGGAAAGAACTACGTATGCGCAGAAGCATTTAAAACATTTTTGATACCAAAAAACAAGAGTAAATATTAGTACAGAAGATCGAAGGACAGATTCAAATGAAAAATGTTAAAAAAAAACTTTTCAATGCTCAAAAATTGTAGAATTTGAGATTTTACAGAAGCTAAAAGAGCTGGGGCTCTCCCACGAACATACCGACAACTAGTCGTACCGAATAGTTCTCGCCTGCGAGTACTCAAATACAGCGAGAAAAAAATCGCGACCTTCAATTTAGATGTACCACCAACGCTGAGTGAAACCAAAGGGAGTAATTTCTCACCGTTCCCGCGAGTGGCGAGGAGTGGAAACGATCGACCAATCAAATGAGAGACTCTTTCCGATTTCGAAGCATAAACAAACAAATCGACTCCTTCGTGGCTGTGCTCAGGGTAGTTTACTCTACATACCTAAGACTCGCAGTTGTCATTTAGCGATATTCGCTGACGACACCGCTATTCTCACCAAACACAAAGACCCTCACACCATCATTACACGTCTTCAACATTATATCTCTCAGCTCCAGCTCTGGCTCACGGACTGGAAAATTAAAGTAAATCCTAATAACTGTGCGTGCCTCCTTTTTTCCAAAAAGCATTATATTCCGCCCTTACCTAGTTTGGATATTTTTGGCCAACCCGTTCCTCGTTTATATGAATATAAATACCTTGGACTTCATCTCGACCCTAAATTAAGTTTTAATATTCACATTAATAACGCTTTCAAAAATCTACCATAGTAAGTACCCAACTTTCTAGTCTCGTTGCTCGTTGGAGCACACTTCCTATCAAACACAAGCTTCTGCTTTACAAAGCCATAATTCGTCCAGTGCTTATGTATGGTTCCCAAGTCTGGGGATCAACATCACTAATGAACATCAAGAAATTGCAAGTTTTTCAGAACAAGCAACTTATGCACATCGTTAGTGCTCCTTGGTATGTCCGACGTAAAGTCATTCACGACGACCTCAACATTGAACCCATTTCGGAGTTTATCAAAAAAACCTCGACTCGTTTCTTTAATAAAATTCCCCAGATTAGTAACGAGCTGTTGCAAACACCAGCTTATGACCCTGCGCTCCCCAGTTCAAGGAAACGTCCTAGAACTGCTATGGATGCGGTCTTCGTTAACTTCCCACAAGTCAAAAGACTTAGAGCAAGTCCAACTCCTTCCAATCTGGGTGTTTAAATTTTTTCTAAATTTCCATTTCGAACTTTGTTAGCTACGTACGCGACTTTTTCTGCATTACCCACCATTTAAATTATCTCCCATTTTTCACGTGCTAAATGTTTAGCTTTCTTTTTGTTACCATGCCAGCAGCAGTCTCTTCATTGTAGGTTCAACGATCAACGTATTTTTCATTAATTAAATTATCCCCCCATCTTTTCTCTCCCCTTATGAACCATTGCTTTCTTGGAAGCAGTTAGAGAGCATTGTTCCTCTCTTTTTTATCTTATTTATCTCAAAAGTTTCCCTCGGTTATGTCAAAATCTTTAATTAAATTCCCTTTCCTAAATTATGATGTGGAGGTGCAAGTGATTTCTTTTCACAAAGCGGAACTCCGTAATCAAACCCACGTTGACAAACAAATCGACTGTCGAGTCGGCCTGTGAAGTATATTGTGGGGATTACAGCCTTTGTTGCTTCAAATCCCATAACTCCTCTCATTCAAGTTCAAGTATATTGTTTTAATGAAAACTACTTACTTTTGTTCAAATGGTTGTAGTCATGCAGTTTTTACAGCATAATCAAACATATAATTTGTTAGATAAGTTGTTAATAAGTGAAGAGTTTGTGCACTGTTCACAGACAAATCTTTGATATTTCTCGAATATAAATTTTTCTTCCTATTAAATCGTGTTTCTACGCTTTATGTCATTGTTTTATCTGTTTATTTCTCGAATATGATATGCATAGAATGAATTGACTCTTTCTATGAATGTGCTTTGTTATGCAATAAAATATGTTTTGGTTTTTTAATGTTTATTTTCAATACTACATCTATAATCACTGTGTCATTTGGCATCTAATAAGGAGACAAATACACTCCAGAGAGTAAAACATTAAAATAACATTTTTGAATATTCTTTGCAGTTGTTTTTCGTGAAATCATAGGCAAATAAATGCTCTTATCAGTGAAATATGATGTATAATCAATAAGTTTTTAAGAAATTAGCTACTTGTACAATCTTAGCTGAAGTTTTAAATCTAAAACCAATGTTGATTTTAAAGAATATATACTTTTAAAGTAACGAGTAGTTGAGTTTGCATACTTTATCGAGGAATATATGTCAAAGGCCCTTGACATTGCATGTTTCTTCATCTGTTGTAATAAAATTAGGCAATTTATTTGTTGTGTTAGTGATTACTGATAACTGCATGTTTTAATGGATGCTATTTTAGCACATATCTATATTATATGCGTAAATTCTGATAGATAATAAATTGTGAGTGTAATATTATATTCCAAGTGAAAAATTGCTTCATAACTGAAGTTACTCAAATATTACTGTGTTTTTCTTATAGAACTGCAAATAAAATTCATATGATTTATTTCCCCCCCCCCCAAAAAAAAACTAAACAGAATGTAGAAAGAGTATAAAACATCAAAATAACATTTTTGAATATTGTTTACAGTTGTTTTTCATGAAATCATAGGTAAATAAATGCTCTTATCAATGAAATATGATGTAATCAATGTGTTTAAGCAATTAAGCTATTTTTACAATCTTAGCTGGAGTTTTAAATCCAAACCCAATATTGATTTTGATGAATATCTATATTTAAAGTAATGAGTAGTTGAATTTGCATGCTTTATCGAGGAATATAGATTAAAGATCCTTGACATTGCATGTTTCCACACCTATTGTAATAAAATTAGGCAATTTATTTGTTATAGTGATTACTGATAACTGCATGTTTTTGTGCATGCTATTTTTATGAAAGAAATGAAGCACAGATTATTGCACATTTTTTTAGATTATATGCAGCAATTCTGATAGATAATAAAGTGTGGGTGTATTAATTATACTTCTAGTAAAAAGTTGCTTCATAACTGAAGTTTCTCAAATATTACAGTGTTTTTCTTATAGAACTGCAAATCAAATTCAAATGTTTCACACACACACACACACAAAAAAAAGAATTTAGAAAGCTAACTTCAGTTTTCATAAATCAGTTTTTGAATGAAGACATCTGCATTTTCTGAATACCTCATGTCTATGATTTGGTTTAGTTTTTCATGGTGCAAGGTCCATGGATTTGATCATACTACTCATGACTATGGTTAAAATTCATTATGTATATCCATTTCATATTGTTCATCCTGCTTTGTACTAGAAAGTCGAAGATAAGGTAATAATCATTCGATTCGACACATGATATGTATTCAGAATATTTATTTTTTATCATACAAATTTATGAACTTGTTGTTTCAGTACAGTCGTAGAAAGAAATTTGATATAGATTTCTTCTAACACTAAATATTAGGCAGAAAAAAAAATGTAAAATAAAAATTCTAATTTTTGTCATTTTAAAAAAAATCCTTTTTAATATTAAGTTACTTAAAATGAAAAAGTTTACAAATGCCCAAAAATTTTGTATTTTTCAAAAAAAAAAGCTTTTGCAAATAGTGATTGAAATTGAAACATAAAATTTATAATTATTCTAAAACTGGGAATTTCATGAAAAAAAATTGTAAACAGTGATTTAAAATGAAACAATATTTATAAGAACAGGGTATTTTGCAAAAAAAGTATTTGCGAATGATAATTCAAAATGAAACACAAAATTTATAAATACCCAAAAACTGGGTAATTCACAAAATGTTTGCAATGATGATCTAAAATGAAACATAAAATTTATACCCCCCTTATCTAAACTATAACTAACTCTATATATAAAATGATCATTTTGCAAGAAAAAAGTATTTGCGAATGGTGATTTAAAATGAAGCACATATAATTTTTTTAAAAAATTAGGATTAGAATAAAATATTCCAGAATTTAAATGGGATATGAGAATAATTTACTTTTTCTGGTTAGAAGAAATAACAGAATTGAAAAATAATTTTGAATTCTGTTTTTTATGTTATATAGATAGCACCAGTGAAAAGCTTCCTATTCATAATTTTCTCGCAATGGCATTTTAGAAGCCTTT
Source organism: Araneus ventricosus (assembly GCA_013235015.1). Taxonomy (NCBI): domain Eukaryota; kingdom Metazoa; phylum Arthropoda; class Arachnida; order Araneae; family Araneidae; genus Araneus; species Araneus ventricosus. Next base: position 256,689 of record BGPR01000922.1, read on the forward strand.
TTTTTCTTTAATGAAGAGTTAATCACTCACTGCACACATATTAACATTACGGTAAATCCCATGCCGAAAAGTAAAATAATGGGATTAAATAAAAACCTGCTTGGACCTTTTTAAATGTATAAGTGTACAACGTAAGTACTTTAACGTTGAGAACAAACTTGCCACTGTAAGCAAAATGGAAAAACACATAAAAGAATGTTTTAATGCCCTGTTGATTTAAAGAAGGTTATTGAGAGAGTTCAATAATGAATTTTGTTTTAAACAAATTCCAACTAGATCAAACCTAGAGTTTCAAGAATATTTAAAACTGATGTTTATGATCCAGATGGAACTATGCCTAGAGAGTAAAATGTCTAGTACATCTTAAAATAACTCAAGAACTTCATTGTCACTTTTAAAAACTGTTAGAATTTAAACATTTGCTAGCTTTTCATCAAAAATAGCTGCTTCTTTGACTAATTACTTTAAAATAAATTATAAGCAAATTTCTTTCATTTTAGTTATTATAAACTCTTTATTATTTTAAAACCAAAATCAACCTCTTTTTCTAATTCAGTTAAAATAACTTTTTTAAAGAGCAGCAAATACATAATTATTCATTCACTACTTTAATTAAAAAGCATTGACATTTAACTCGCTTATTTTATGCAAGATGCATAATGCAGTAATTTTTTTTTCTGTGATTAAATTTTTTAGCTTTTATAAAATTAAAAAAAGTTGTAAAACGGTCATGTTTGCAGTTTTGTTAGATTAATTACCTTACACAAAATACATAATGTATAAATATCAAATTACACCCCAGTGCATGTATTTTGAATTCAATTGAAAAAACCCATTTTGGCTATTATCGGGTAATTACCTAGGTATTTTACATAGTGGGCTCCACTCTTTTTAGGAATCTCTTGTTTAAATTTATAATTTTACTTCAGAATTATTAATGCTGTTTAATTAATCGTGGAATAAATATTGATTTTCTTACGAAAGTAATGTTCACTCATCTTTATTCAGGTTGCTGTTGCACTGTATAGAAGTTCTGAATGTGTTTCAATTCAACACTATATTTTAAAAAAGTATAAAATCGCATAAGTTCGATTTATTGAATAGAACCATTTGGGGTATTTACCTTAAAAATAAATACCCGGATAATTTGCATCACCGATTGGAATTGTTATTTTTAGTTAAAATTTTTATTTTGATAGGTATTTTTACATAGTTAACACACTGTTTTTATTTATGCCTAAGGTTGAATACAATAAGAATTAATAAAACTAGAATTTTCATTCAAAGCTGGCCCTAAGCCAGGCAAGGTCTAATTCTACAATTTAAGTATAGGGCGCTTTACATCATTTTAATGTTAATAGTTTTTATTTAGTATTATTTCCAAAGTAATAATTTTCCGTTAAGTATTGTGACATTATCTATATGATGCTGTATTAATAATGTTGAATATTGGAATATTCAACTTAAAATATCAATAGAAAATATTAAAAATTTTTTAAAGAAAAATACATACAAATTCTAGTATATATACAATTGTGCAAACATCTTTGAATAAAAAAGAATGTTACATTTCATTAGAATTGGCAGGAAAATATGGTATTCATTTAAAACGCAGTTTTATTTTTTTCGTAAACTCTACTTTTATGAAATAGCTTCTATTTATTTCACATTAAAAATTGTTTTCCTATTAATCTTCCAATTGAGTTTTTTTAAGGAAGAAATGTTTTTAGCATAAAAAAATCTTGTTTAAAAACATTTGTTTAAGTATTTTTTTAATTTATATTCACCAAAATAAGTCTATTACATTAAATTCTAATAAATGAAAAATAATTTAAATATATTTTTCTTTTAAAAGTATTAAGTTTAATAAAATAATAAGTAAAGTTTCATCAAAGTAATAAAATCAGGATTTAACTCAAATGTAAGGTATGTATGTAATGGCTACTATTGCTTACATTAAAAATTTTTAATTTTTTTTACACCCTGGCTTGAACAAAATTTGACTGACACTGAAAAATTTCAAACAAAAATGTGATTTATTTATTTAAAACACACACACTACAGAGAGAACTCCAGTTACAGAGTGCAGAAACAGGGTTCCCACTCTACTTTTCAAACTAAAAATAAGCACTTTATAAGGACTTAAATAAAATATTATAAAAGCTGTAATTCACAATTTTATATGACTTTCAATCAGGTGAGATAAGTTCAACTCATAAGAAAAATACTATGTAAAAAACAAAAAAAGCCATATTAAAAAAAATTCAAAATAAGCACAGTCCATTTTTAAAAAAGGCCAGCAGTTAAAATATGGGCATATCAGTAATATGTACACATGTTAAAATATAAAATAGGCACAGCAGGGAAAAACAGTAAACTTATCACTATCTTCAAAGTTCAAAAAGTTGCTCATATATATAGTAAAAAATCTTGACTTATAAACATGCAACGATTCAACACCAATGCTTATAAAAAATATTGAAAGACAATACAAAAATGAATGCAACGGAACACAGAAAAATGATAAATTTAGAAATAAGGAGTGTAAAAGGTAAAACATGAGGAATTAAAAAAATGTAAACAATTCAATTTCAAAACACCATTAGCATAACATTGGAAAGGTGGCTGTACGTAGCAAAAGGTCTACGAGGTTGGCAGACGTGCACATGGGAACAGACTTGTGTAAAAATTTTGAATCTATGATCATTTACATATTTCATTAATTTTAAGTAATCATCTTATCTGAACAAATAGTAGATGAAATATATACATCACTATTATTAGACATAATTATATAACATTTTTCTAAATATGAAATGTAGAAATAAATCTGAAAAATGACTACATCATAATTCAAGAAACCTGTGCATCTATAAAATTTGTACAAAGAGAACACATGGTTACATTTTGAAAATACATTTTAAACACAGTATCTTCAGCAGACCCAGAGGAAACTGTAGAATACAGGGTATGCAGATGAAGTTCCTGAGGATAGCCACTGTCTCCTAAAATGAAGAAGTAAAGGTTTTGAGGAAAAAATTAAATAAAAGATTAAAACTTCACAAATTATATAACTGAGATGTTCAGATATTATTTATAAGATTG